>CAUZXP010000300.1:0-28000 GCA_963584105.1 Alviniconcha strummeri | reverse complement strand
CGTGTGTGCGTGCGTTTGTGTGTGTGTGTGTGTGTGTGTGTGCGTGTGTCCGTGTTGTTTGCGTTTGTGTGTATGCGTGCGTGCGTGCGTGTATGTGCGTGTGTGTGTGTGTGTGTGTGTGTGTGTGTGTGTGTGTGTGTGTGTGTGTGTTTGTTTGTGCGTTTTTTATTGTTGTTGTTGTTTGTGTGTGTGTGTGTGTGAGTGTGTGTGTGTGCGCGTGTATTTGTGTGTATGTGTTTTTGCGTGCGTGTGTGTGTGTGTGTGTGTGTGTGTGTGTGTGTGTGTGTGTGTGTGTGTGTTTGTGTGTGTGTGTGTGTTTCTGTGTGTGTGTGTGTTTCTGTGTGTGTGTGTGTGTGTGTGTGTGTGTGTGTGTGTGTGTGTGTGTGTGTGTGTGTGTGTGTGTGTGTGTTAAACGACTGCAACATAGCTGCCCATTGACTGGCTAACTACCGATCATGGTTCACACGCCTAAAATTATTATTTAATAAGTCGAACTTCATTACAAACTGAAAGATACTTAAATCGAGTTTCATTCCTCTCATCGCTTGTTCGTGCATTATCAGTAGATGTGTCGTTTCCTTGACTGAATCGCCCTGATACAACCGTACCGGTTGACTGGGCATAAAATAGGAAGTTAGTTACTTACTTGCTCGTTGACTGAAAATGGGATCGGCCCTGAGACTTTGCAAATAATTATATGTTGATTACTGTCTGATTAAAATGCCATTCTTTTTAACATTTTGTGAATTTGAGAAAATTAGATTATGCTAATTTACCCACAGGACAATGAACAATTAGCTTAACAATATGATTGATAGCATCAGTATTATACAAAATATATCTTCCGCCGTATTTATTGCTTAGTACAGCCTGTCGAATTGACCTCAGTGTTATTGTATATTAATGCGTGGTGTCCGGCACACTCCAAGCATTTCTTTCCGGCATCCTTCCGTCACTCTGCCTCCGTTTCCGGCACCCTGCCTCCGGACTGTGCCCTAACTGGTTGCTCCAGTGACCACACCGTGTATCGGCATACCGAAATGTTCAGCCGGAGCTCCCGTTACAGCGAGGCCCAGCCGGAGCAGGCAGAAGCAAAACGTCGATCCCCGTAAACTACACTGATTTACGTCAAATGTAGGTATTGCACACCTAACAGATCATCACGGTTGGAACGGGGAAGCTTTCCAGTGTCTTGTGGTGTAAATTTCATGACATTAGTTTTTTTGTACACCTCACAATCAACATTTTCCTTTTCGATTTCGGTCTTTTGCACTTTCTTCAAAAACGACAGAAGAACGCAGTCACTTGGTGCATTTTGGTCATTGTCATTATGTTATTAAATATCTCATGCGTGATATGATGAACTATCACTGTTTAAAAGTACTTAGAATTCGCGTTAGAATGATAGCAAAAAAACACTCACCCGTTTTTTTCTGTGTTCCGAACCAGAGTGCGTGGCTATTCCGATGCTGAGCCGTGCCGTGTTCCGATCCAGAGCACCTTCGTGGAGATCGTTCCTTTTGACAATTAATTTAAGTCATGCCAGACAAGTTACTTACGAGGTCTGAGGATTCCATGTTACAGATGGAGATGTCTGCAGTGACTGAGGGGACTGCAGTGGATGTTTCTGCCGAGATGGAAGTTAAAACAACTGGATGAATTATTGCATGTTTTCGTTAAATTCAAGGGAAAATTGTAAATATATTGCAATTTGCAGGCGACCCCTGCAGTTTTATTACTAGAGATTTGGTTAAGTTTCCTGTGCACACAGTTTTCCTTGTTACGTTAAGCAAATAATTATAATTTTGTGCGCAGAAGACGACCAGCACAGGGGTGGTGTTCCCTTTATTCATGTACCACTACTACACATTCAACAACATACAAGACAGTTACAGTCACTCAAATAAAAACGAGGCCACAACTATAGTCTAGATTTTCCTTGTACTTAAGATCAACAGTAAAACAGTTCCAACATTTTTCATAAATGAAAAATAAAATACAAGAGACAATTTCTAATCAGCTCCAGTCATGTCCCTAAAGTCCACCCCGAGCTTGCGCTCCCGTTTTTCCGACCGCTATCAGTTCATAGCTTCTGTTCCGTATGCTGTCTCTTCGCCACGCCTAAAGTCAAACCGTGGCTAAACTGTTAGCCTGATCTGTCCCCAAATGCCAAGCCATCGCTTCAAAACTTTACTCTCTCTAAAGCTTCTCTCTCCTTCTCTCTAAAGCTTCTCTTTTTCTCTGAAGCTTCTAGTCTAAAGCATCTTGTCTCCTCTCTAAAGCTTCTTGTTTTTGAGGTTGTTTCATTCCGTCCTTTATACTCTTTCGCCGTATCTCCTTGATCATTTCCTTGTCACGATTTATGTATGTTTTCTTAATACGAGGACGATCGTTAAAAACGTACGGCCCTGTAGGGACGCCGATGGTAGTGGTCAGAGAGGGCATCGATCGGATGGACCGATTTAATATTCGATGAGCGCTCCCGATTAGCGAGAGCGGTCATCTCGAGGATGACCATTAAAACGCGCGGCCCTGTAGGGGTGCCGATGGTACGGTTCAGTGGGAGCACCGACCAGATGAACAATCCAGATATACCACGAGCCCCCAACAATCAGCTATGACGGTCTTCGACCGACTAGCACCGCAGGGTCCCCAGCGCTACTTTTAGAGGGGGCACAACGTCATTGTGTTACACCCCTCTCACAGCACATGAGAATTTTACCCCGAAAAAATTCTCAAAGATCATCCCTCGAACCAAGAACGAATATACGAATTGGTTACATCTTGGTGAATACATAGCAAATGACCACTTCCCGTAGAGTACATATAAATACACCCTCAACCGTACGCCACCAATGAACAAACCCCGAAAATATAATAGGTTTGTATATATGCCTGGAATCATCTGATACAGATGTATATGTCTCCAGAGTAATCCAATACAGATGTACCATAGGCACATCTCTTAAATCAGAAACGACGTATACGTACGCCCTAGAGCAATCAAGTGCAGATGTCTCATGGAGACATCCCGTGAAATATGATTAATTTATACATCTCTGGCATCACCTATTACAGGTGTATATCGAGGGTTGACCGCTAGAACTCCGTAACTCGAAAATTTTGGTTTTTTATTTTTTTATGTTGATGGATTGATTGTGGCGTGCACTTTATCACTGTACCAAGTGATTTTGTAAAATGTTGTTTATTAATGAGTAATTAACAAAAAATAAACTCCGTATCTCCTAGCTAGGTTTTCTAAAACGTTAAGAACTGCGTAACTTGAAATATGAAGTTCTTCCACGGCGTGAGAGACATGTATGTATACTGTACGGCGAGGGTGCTAAAAGTCGGTACCTCAAGTTACAGACTTGTTGCTTGCACTTGTAAGAGTAAACAGCATGTCTTAATTCGGGCGCTATAACTCAGTATTTAGTGATGCTGGGTTTATCCACGCATGCTTGGCTGTATTTTAACGGCAAGTCCAGTGTTAGAACTTCGTAACTCACCGTGAGAAGTTCTAGCACGGGGGTTGTTTTCCACAATATCGGGTTGCTGGCACTGAAACTCTGCATCTGGACATTGCTTCCTGTTGGTCGTGGTCCCGTTAGAGTGTTTATACAGGCATCAACAAGTTAATTGGTAGACTTGGGGAATGCCATGGGAAAATATCTTCATTCGGTCGTGGTCACCACAGACAAGGTTTTGCGTGAAATGCATCAACCTCTTCACTTATTGCTGGCGTTTTAGACGGAGAGGCAGCAACTTCAGCGACAACAGTTTTCTACAGGACAATATTCACCAAAGGTAAATACGTTTTTTGAGCGGTAATATTTGTTGTTATTTGTAGTAGCAGTAGTAATGTGTGTTTGTGTGTGTGTGTGTGTGTGTGTGTGTGTGTGTGTGTGTGTGTGTGTGTGTGTGTGTGTGTGTGTGTGTGTGTTCATCTGTATATCAACTCAGATAAATATGTCTGTTTGTATGGCTCTCTCTTTGTCTCTTTCTGTAATGTGTGTGTGTGTGTGTGTGTGTGTGTGTGTGTGTGTGTGTGTGTGTGTGTGTGTGTGTGTGTGTGTGTATGTGTGTGTGTGTGCCTTCCTTTCTATCTACAACATTTAGCTTAATTTGAACATTTCCTTTTCAGTTGAAGCTACCAAAGGCGATGGCTGAGGGAGGTGACGTATGGCAAGAGTATGACAATAGTGTCTACCTGTCCCTGGCGTCCATGTTAACTGCTGACAACAAGAACGCATCAGCAACTCAAGAGGACACAACAATGGCAGATGATGCGTCAACATCTGAAGATGAACCTCTGGCTCACTACTGCGACTCCGACGATGAACCTCTGTCCACTCTTTTGAGTCGTCAACATTGCGACGTCATACCTCGCATCAATATCGCGACGGGCGGAAAAGCAAAGAAACGAGTCGGCAGGAAAATGGACAGTGATTGTCCTGAAACTGTTAATCTTACACAACTCAAAAGAGCCAGCAGGCAAGAGGAAAAAGAAAGAAGAGACGAATCTCATGTTCACCACGCAAGACTCAATAACTTGTTAAGTGCAAATGGACTAAGGCGTCTTCATATGATAGCAGATGGCAACTGCTTTTTTGAAGCTGCATCGACTCATATGGAGGGCATCACAGCCCATGAATTAAGAAACTGTCTGTGCGATTTCCTCGAAGACAATTTTCCCACTTTTGCTAATTTCATGCAGCACAATGACGAGGGAGATGATAATGGGACAAAAGAACGGTTCCTTATGAACGTGCATGAACTGCGACAGAGCGGAAAGTGGACCAACGATGCAGCTGACTTCTTGCCTCTTGCCCTGGCAGACTGGACCCAAAGGCCTATCAAAATCTTCACCAGCAATCAACAGAGGCCTGTTTTTGATGTGTTGCCAACGTCGCACGTAGGGATAAATCACCAAAATGCGATAACTCTGGCTTTTTTGCAGTGTTATCCGGAGCACTATGATGCTTGCGTGTCGGAGAAGAACAAAGATCATTCTGGTTGCAGTTCGATGTATTCTGGCAATGACGTGTCACAAGATAATCTCACCGACGGACAAAGTACCAACCAGCAGGAAACTGTTGAGCAAACATCCCCTCCGTCGCCTGAAAAAGAGCAGTTAATAACTCCAAGAAAACAGGGCGCCTTCACCACTCCCCCTACCAAGAAGCTAGTCAGAAAGCGGACACCCAAACCTGAGACTTGGAAACAGTCTGTTCGCAAAACATTAAGACTTGAGGGCAAAGCGTATGTGTCACAGAATGGAAAAGCCAGGCCAAGCAAGAAATTGAGATCAGCAGATTGCAGCAAATGTAGATTTAGCTGCCAGAAAATTTCCAAAGAACGGCAGGAGATCATTTTTAACCTTTTCTACTCTCTAGGCAGTTATGATAGACAGAAACAGTTTGTGTGTTCAAACATTGTGCAGCGTGATACACCTACAGTACTTGCCGACAAAGACTCACCACTACTGTCAACAAAGAGGCGAACTGTGTCAAGGGCATTTTTCTTCACTATTGACGGTGAGAAGATGAGAGTTTGCAGAAGATTTTTTCTGGCAACCCTGGCCATTGGGGAGGGCTACGTTCAGCATGCCATGATGAACAGCCAGCAGGGCGCCTTCACAGGCTATGATGGTCGTGGCAAACACACAGCCCACAACAAAACAACAGACAGACAACTGGAGCACGTCAAAGAACATATCCAGTCTTTCCCTTGCGTCGAGTCTCACTATACCAGGCAGGACACACAGAGACATTACCTCGATGCTTCGCTTAACATCACCAAAATGTACCAGCTTTATGAACAAAAATGCAAAGATGATGGCATGAAATCTGTTTCGTGTCGAAAATACAGGGACATTTTCGCCTCCAACTTCAACTTATCATTTCATAAACCAAAAAAAGACCAGTGTTTATCCTGCACGAAGCACACAGAGAACCAGAAACGGGGAACTGAGACTGAAGAGGAAAAGAGCTCGTACCAGGAGCACATCAACATGAAGAACAAGGCAAGAGAAGAGAAAACGCGAGATAAACAGTTGGCCAAAAAAGACCCGGCGACGCATGTCGTTACACTTGACCTACAGGCTGTCCTTCCTACCCCTTGCGGCATGGTCAGTCAGCTGTACTACACAAGGAAACTGTCAGTGTACAACTTCACCATATACTCGCTTGGGGATGGCAACGCCAGTTGTTTCATTTGGGATGAGACACAAGGAAGGAGAGGATCCTGTGAAATTGCCACGTGCATCTTCCTCTATCTCAAGTCATTGCCAGTGACTGTAACAGATGTTGTCCTATTCTCTGATTGTTGCGGTGGTCAGAACCGAAATCAAACTTAGCCGCAGCCTTCATGTATGCTGTTGAAAACATCCCTAATTTGTCCACCATCACACACAAATACCTTCAGACTGGCCACACACAAATGGAATGTGATTCAATGCATTCTGCAATCACATTTGCTAAGAAGAACAGTCCTATCTACACACCAAGTGGATGGGACATCATTCTCAGGATGGCCAGGAGGAAAAATCCCTATACTGTCATACCAATCAGACACAGTGACATTCTTGACTTCAAGCTTCTGGCGTCGTCTGTCATCCGCAACACCAAGGTAGACAAGCAAGGCCAACGTGTCAACTGGCTTAGACTGCGAGCCATTCAGTTTTGCAAAGGCCAGGAGGACATCATGAGGTTTAAGTATGACTTTGATGAAGATCACTACCATGAGCTCTGCTTAACACCAGCATCCGCTAAGCGGAGATGCCCATCACTATCTGATGCCCTTTCTCGCCGCTACAAAACCAAACTGCCTGTGTCAAAAGCAAAGAAGGACGACCTTCTGTCCCTCTGCAGATCTGGTGTGATTCCTGAGGAGCACCATGCCTTCTACCACAACCTGCCTACAGCCACGAATCAACAAGACCGCCTGGAGGAGCCTGATGTCAACGACAGCGGTGATGACACAGACTAGAGCGCAGGCCAGCATGTTTGTCTCATATTGACTGACGTCACAAGCCGACTGTTTGAAGGAACACAAATATAACTATTCTCTGTAATGCAGTCATTCTTTCTGGATCCACTTTCTTCGTGTATGTGTCTGAACTGCTGCTAGTGTAAATGACTCAGAGCTGATTCTACCAAATGTAAGACTGACAAAGTGATAATGAACTATTATGTCCGTATGGTGTTAAGTCAATGCAATGGTTACGTGTTACTCCGATCTTCGGCTTCGATACTATGGAATGCAGTCAGCGAATGTGAGTAACCTTTTTAATTTGTTTCGAACCTTTCTGTACAAAAACATGCTTACTAATGCTTACTGGAATACATGTGCTGAGATGTGTGCTGTATGAAGTGGGGGGGTTTTGGTGTGTGTTTGTGTGTTTTTGTTTGTTTGTTTGTTTTTCTCGCTTTTTTTCTTCTTGTTTTCTTTCTGACGTTGTTTCATTTCAGTGTATTTTATGCTTGCGATAAAAAGTTACTGAGTTCTTGATGGCTTATTTGTCCAGGCAGAGCAAAATCAGTTCATGCTAGAAGTCTGTCTGTCTACTTACTAAGTTCTTAACACGCAAAACTGTCCTAAACAATGCCACAGAAGGTTTGCAAAAACTCCCTATCTCAAGATAAGCACTATATGCAGACGTAAATTGCCTGAGGCGTGATCAGTGGTGCCCAGCTAAAAGTGCTTAATTCAACATACTGAGTTCTGTTAGCCTTATTATTGTTGCTACTGAAGCAAAATTGTCTCCTGCTAAAAGTCTGCATTCAAAGTTACAGACTTTTAGTCTCCATCAAATGAATTTAGAGGGGCCTTTCTGTCATGCCTGAAGTCTGTAAGTCAAGATGCGGACTTCTAGCTTCCAACATACAATGTGCACAGTTCAAGCAATTATTTCCCAGCTAGAAGTTTGTAAGTCGAACAATCTTTGAAATGTTCATATATTGAACAGTTATGCTCAGTTTTTTATTTATGTATGTTTTGACGAGATTCAGCATTGATGTATGCACCTTTGTGTGAAGTTTGGATGAATTCGTATCAAAAACACACTCGTGACAATTCGTCAAACTTTCAGTTTGCGTTTTCTCAAAATGTGTCGAAACTAAGTTACGAAGTTTTAGCGGTCAACCCTCGATATGTCTCCAAAGGAATAAAATACAAATGTATCATAGACACACCTTGCAAAACACAAGTGACGTACGTGTACGCCCTAGAACAATCAAATGCAGATGTCTCCTAGAGACATTCCGTGAAATACGATTAATTTATACATCTCTGGCATCACCTAATATAGGTGTATATGTCTCCAGAGCAGTCAACTACAGGTGTATCATAGACACACCTTGCAAAACACAACTGACGTATATGTTATACGTTTCCGGAACAATTCGGAACCGGAGCCTTTCCGGATACATTACATAAAAACGAATAAAGAGTCATGTCTCTGGAACAGATGTATCTCCTGATACATCACACTGGAACGGTTAAAAGAGTCACATGTCTCTGGAACAAATGTATCTCCAGATACATCATACTGGAACAGTTAAAAGAGTCACATGTCTCTGGAACAGACGTATCTCCAGATACATCACACTGGAGCAGTTAAAAGAATAATATGTCTCTGGAACAGATGTATCTCCTGATACATCACACTGGAACGGTTAAAAGAATAATATGTCTCTGGAACAGATGTATCTCCGGATACATCACACTGGAACAGTTAAAAGAGTAATATGTCTCTAGAACAGATGTATCTCCAGATACATCACACTGGAGCAGTTAAAAGAGTAATATGTCTCTGGAACAGATGTATCTCCGGATACATCACACTGGAACAGTTAAAAGAATAATATGTCTCTGGAACAGATGTATCTCCTGATACATCACGCTGGACAGTTAAAAGAATAATATGTCTCTGGAACAGATGTATCTCCGGATACATCACACTGGAGCAGTTACTGGATCCGGGTGTCGTCTCCCTTGTGCCGGTGGACACAAGACATCGCGCCCTGACGGTCCCAGCCACAGACGCCGCAGTCCCCGGAAGGCCGTCGCTGTCGCCGCCTCGTTGTTGGAGTGCGCCAGGTAGATCAAGAGAGAAGTTGCTCACTCCCTCGGTTTTGGCATCGGCGCAGAGGCGTTGGAACCACCGCCCCCGAAGAGTCTGGCGAAGGGCAGTGGCCTGGGTTCGGCCTCCGGTGGAGTGTCGACGTCCATCGGTTCCTCGTTGCGGCGCAGCAGTGGTGCGGAGGGTACCACCCCTCTCAGAGCGTCGTCACCGCCCCCGGTCGTCGTCGCCGACACCATCTGCATCCCCGGGGCCTCGGCCGCAGCCCCGGAATTCCCTCCGTCACCCCGCCGTCTGGCTGACCCTCTTAGACACCTACCCTTACTTTTGTAAGTCAGAGCCGTTAGAATCATGACCAGAACGAGTGTTCCTACAACCGTGTACAACCAGGCCGGGTAACTGCCGGCTGTATCCTCTACCAATTCGTTTTGACCTGCCAGTTCCGTTATCAATTTTCTTAGTGGAATTTGTTCTACGGTCTGCAGCCGATCGGGAAGTTGGATCGAGCTGAAACTTGGCAGTTTTTCGTGGAAGAGTTTCCAAATGGTGGTGTTAGCCACTCTGGCATTTAGGAGTAACTCGGAAATAGAGTCCTCCACCTCAAATTTACTCTCCTTTTGATAGTAAGGCATGAGTGACATATATTCGTTTGATGCCGAACACGACATAGGCAACCTGATTATATCTAAGGGTGGCTGTACCTCTATTTCCCTGGTCCCTCTTTCATTTTCCTGACATACCAGTGAGAACACTAGTTTCCGTTGGGTGGTTATTATCCAATTTCCATCTGTCAGATACTCCGCCATCGGGAGAATGGCATTGAGCCTAACCATTGGTTGGCAATTTCGTTTAACTATTTCAGTGTTTTTCATAAAGAGAGCCGTAATGCAAAAACGGTTCAAGCTAATCGGATATACTGGGCTTCTGATTGAGCAGAAACCAATCGAAGCTTTTGAACAGCCCTCGAGTTCCCCTTGGGTCAGAAGCACGAAACTGGTGCGCTGAGTGTTGACTGCTATTGCTTCAGCCTCTAGTTGGTAGCTCGCTACTGATCCCGACATCACCCCATCACTAGCATTGAATGGAATGGGAAGATTGTGAACCCGATAAACTTCAAAATCATCATTAGAGTCCAAAAGTGAGACCGGCACCACCACTAAAATTTTGTCTTCTTCTACGATAGTAGTGCATGTCAACATCTTATAAAAATGCCAAAGGTCTGTTTTTGGGTCCCCCGGCAACCTCAGCGGTGCCGCTATTCTGGTTTGGATATCTATCAAAAGGTCCCGAAGCTTGAGCGGGGATATTATACTGGGCGACAATTTACCTATACTCAACATATTTAACTGTAGCTGGAGGTGTTCCACATAGATCAGAGCCTTCTGCAAGGATTGCTTGATCTCTTCGACCAGGCCGTCCAGCTGTAGGTACATTCGCAGCAACGTCTCCAACTGAAAAATTCGATTATCTAGTTTTTGCGTCGCATTGGCTATCTGTTCATTGATGGCCCCCATATCCGAAACTATCAAGTTCAGCGTCTGTCTGTTTTCCGCTATGCGCGCCCTAGAAACATTAATCAAGGACAAACTTTCCTGAACGACATGAGCCAGTCCTACTTGATTACTCCTCAAAATGTGCAAGTTACGTCTAATCGCCCCCAGATCTCCCTCAGAGACTGTTCCAAATAGGAAATTAAACGCT
Organism: Alviniconcha strummeri; assembly: GCA_963584105.1. Lineage (NCBI taxonomy): Eukaryota > Metazoa > Mollusca > Gastropoda > Provannidae > Alviniconcha > Alviniconcha strummeri. The sequence goes on along the minus strand of CAUZXP010000300.1, from coordinate 17,214 downwards.
TGCCCAATAAAAGGAACCAGTGAGCGCTTGTTCCTAGGGTTGAGTGCATGGTACGCCGCTAGTCGAGCGTTCACCCCAAAATACGTTTCGCGCAAAGTTTCGAGCTCGTTAGATAGTCCACAAAAATCGTTCACCAACCCATTTGACCCAGGAGCTCGATTCTCTACCACTGTCCGTATAACACCCAACAAGTGGTTTATGTTCTCCCCCACAGTATTCATTACTGTGACATATGGGTTCAGATCAATCACAAAGGTGATTGACCAGCGCGACCTGGTTGTGGTCACCTCCCTAACTTTGCGGAACACGACGTTCTGTCTAACCTGGGTAGCGAGGGTCAGTCCCAGAAGGACTAGGATAATCGGAAGCCGTTGCATCTGCAACACATGGTCCGTCACCAGTTTCTTAACACCACCCTCAAAATCTCCCGGCACTGAGAGATCATCTAGCCAGTCATCCCCTGCTTTCTCTTTCTCTTCCCCCGTTTCCCGAACTGAGTTCACAATATTCTCTTCTTTCAACCTTTCTAGCTTCCCAATGACGCTGCCCCTTTTAACCCTAAAAGTCCTACTTGTACGGTTGGAGATCAAGGCGGCAAACGTCCTGCCCGCCTTCACCTCGACGACCGATTTCTGCAGCTGCAACCCGGGTTCCATGCTAAGATAACCCCGATCTGTGGGAGAAATCTGGCAAAGCTGTTTTCCCTCGGAATCTAAAACACCACTGGTTTTCGCCTTGCAGACCACAGCCGTGTGAGGTTTAATGACCACCGTACTGGCTGCTCGAACGAGGGCCGAAATGTGGATGTCCTCTTCCAGTGGCACATACACCTGGCCTATTTTCATGCTGCGTAACTCATTAAAGTACAGCACGACCTTGTTGTCAATAATCCAGTCCCTGCCCAAAATAACGTTCCTGTTCAACCCGTCCACCACGTAGAACGTATGCTGGAATTTCCGACCCCCAAGCTTGAATTTAATAGTAGCGCACCCATCTACTTGCAGTTTATTCCCGTTAACCGCCTGAAGATTAACCTTTTGTTTCCCCAAATCATAACCATGTTTTTAACTTATCAAAAACCCTCCTATGCACCAGACTAACCTCGGCACCCGTATCCACCAATGCCCTATACCGCTGTTTCTCTAATTGAATCACACAAGAATTTGGACTACCCGCTAGATTGATGGAAACATTCTTCTCAGGCATCGCCGATGTCCTTTGCTTCCTCTCACTACTGGCTTCTTTTAGTGGAGGTGTTGGCCGTTTTTTGGTTTCCCATTTCTGCAGTCCCTCTTGAAGTGCGGACCCCCGCATTCCCAGCACTGGACTGACCGATTCTTCCCTTCCCTGGGAACATCCCCTGCCGGCACTGCCCCAGGCTCCCTGCAGTCCTTAGCTTTGTGCGGTCCACCACACTTAAAGCAACGGAGAGGGCGCATGTGTCCCACCTCCATGGGCTCTTCCCGTCTAACTGGTTCCCCCCTATATCCTTGAAAAACGTCAACCCTCTCTTTCTCCCTAGCGGGTTTACCCAGTCTCAGCTGAATCCTATCCTGGACGTTTTGTTCATTCGCAGCGCACGTCACTGCTGCCCTAAACGTGGCTGGGTTCTCCCGGAGAATCTTCGCCTTGAGATGATAATCCCACAGCCCATCAATAAAATAAGCCACTAACTGCTGTTCAGCCCCCTGCCCTAGTGCTCCTGCACCATCACGATCAAACGCGTCCTCTGACAGGGTGAGCAGACGTTCTGCGAAAAACTGAATTGATTCCCTGGGCTTCTGTTTGATTTTACGCAGCAAGGTCAGCGCATGTTGTTGGTCCACTATCTCTGAGAACCGAACGGTCAATTCCTGCTTCATTTCTCCCCAGGTAGCTTGAGGGCGTTCCCTAAGAAACCTGTCAATGAAGTCGCTAGTCGGACCCTTACTTGCCCTAAACGCTATCAGCTTTCTCGACTCATCCTGAGCCCCTGAAAACAAAGCACTTTTCTCTATCTCCTTTATCCATGCCTTAAACTTTGAAGGCTCCCCTTCAAACACCGAAACTGAGTTTGAAATGTCCCTTGCGGCCATAAATGTTGAAACATTCCGCAGCTGTGCCGCTAAGTCGGCAAAAGCCTCCCCAACGTCTTGTTGTGCCATTTTTTATTATTATTATTATTATTATTTTATTTTATTTTATTTTTATTCTCCTCGCTCTTTCTAGAAGCAAAGCCACCGCAACGTTATCTACGCTTTTTGTCACACTTCCTCATTTTTAAAATATTCTTTCCTTGTTCTTTCAATCACAACATCCGATCAAAACATTTATATCCAGCCCTACACATCTTAATACAAACAAAACAACAACAACATCTGTGTCAGCCAGAACGACGAGGTAAGACGAAAAGAAAACGAGACCACTTACCTCGACCCCGAAGCGCAGACGTGCCCGGCCCTTGTGCCTGTGTTGACCTCGTTCGTCCCCGAAGCGCAGACGTGCCCGGCCCTCGCGTCTGTGCTGGCTTCTCTTTCTCCAACCCTAGGTCGCTGTCTGGGTGGCCTTTTCTTGAGAAGACAGCACCCCCCACCTTCCTGCTGGTACCTCCCGAACTACACTGACCCTATCATATCTATTGACCTGTCTTGACCTAAAAATGTCTCGGAAGCAAGTGATCTTCAGAGTCTCTTTTTCCAATGTTTTTGTCAAAAATGTTGAAGAGAGAATTGGCAATTCTGCTGCCCTAATTCTGTCATTCTGATCCTCTACCAACTTCTTCCTTAGGAACTCTTCCATTTTTTTTTTCACTACAAACTCTTCCACCCGTTCTAATCCTGGTCTAAACGGCGCCAAATTCGTCTATGTGTAACACTACTACACATTCAACAACATACAAGACAGTTACAGTCACTCAAATAAAAACGAGGCCACAACGATAGTCTAGATTTTCCTTGTACTTAAGATCAACAGTAAAACAGTTCCAACATTTTTCATAAATGAAAAATAAAATACAAGAGACAATTTCTAATCAGCTCCAGTCATGTCCCTAAAGTCCACCCCGAGCTTGCGCTCCCGTTTTTCCGACCGCTATCAATTCATAGCTTCTGTTCCGTATGCTGTCTCTTCGCCACGCCTAAAGTCAAACCGTGGCTAAACTGTTAGCCTGATCTGTCCCCAAATGCCAAGCCATCGCTTCAAAACTTTACTCTCTCTAAAGCTTCTCTCTCCTTCTCTCTAAAGTTTCTCTTTTTCTCTGAAGCTTCTAGTCTAAAGCATCTTGTCTCCTCTCTAAAGCTTCTTGTTTTTGAGGTTGTTTCATTCCGTCCTTTATACTCTTTCGCCGTATCTCCTTGATCATTTCCTTGTCACGATTTATGTATGTTTTCTTAATACGAGGACGATCGTTAAAAACGTACGGCCCTGTAGGGACGCCGATGGTAGTGGTCAGAGAGGGCATCGATCGGATGGACCGATTTAATATTCGATGAGCGCTCCCGATTAGCGAGAGCGGTCATCTCGAGGATGACCATTAAAACGCGCGGCCCTGTAGGGGTGCCGATGGTACGGTTCAGTGGGAGCACCGACCAGATGAACAATCCAGATATACCACGAGCCCCCAACAATCAGCTATGACGGTCTTCGACCGACTAGCCCCGCAGGGTCCCCAGCGCTACTTTTAGAGGGGGGGCACAACGTCATTGTGTTACATTCAGTACCAAATATGTATTCACCCTCCCCCATGGAAGTGTGTGTTGTGTTGTGTGTGTGTGTGTGTGTGTGTGTGTGTGTGTGTGTGTGTGTGTGTGTGTGTGTGTGTGTGTGTGTCCGAAACTGGATTATTCCAACAGCAGGTGGAGGGTGGAAGGGTGTGTCATCTTTGTTCCTTTATGAAGTTTGGGTGGCTGCAAAAGCCAGTTAATTCTTCAGAAGTGAAAACAACTGGATGAATATGTTTTCGCATGTTTTCGCTAAATTCAAGGGAAAAATAGCAGAAAAATATTGGAATTTGAAGGCGACCCTGCACAGTTTTATTACTAGTGATTTAGTTCTGTTTCCTTTGCACACGGTTTTCCTTGTTACGTTAAGCAAATAATTATCATTTTGTGCGCAGAAGACGACCAGCACAGGGATAGTGTTCCCTTCAATTAGTACAGGTATAAATATATGTATTCACCCTCCCCCATGGAAGTGTGTGTGTGTGTGTGTGTGTGTGTCCGAAAATGGATTATTCCAATAGCAAGCGGAGGGTTGGAGGGTGTGTCTTAAACCTTTATTCTTTTCTGAAGGTTGGGTGGCTGCAAAAGCCAGTTAATTCATAGAAGGAGAAAGACGGCAGCACTATTTGTCATTTTAGTTTGCAGGGGATAGCGCGAACGCAGTCCCCATCACCAAGAAATTACGCACACGAGTCGCCTACATTTGAGCCGATCGCAGGGGTCAGCCCACCGGAGTGCAGTGGACAGGCCTCGCCCTGGGAGTACCCCCTTGTTGATCAGGGTGTCTCCTGTGCCAGGTAAGTATACTTCACACCTCCCCTTGCTACGACCGGGGGTAAATGTCCTACTTAAATTTGGCAGGTGAAAGATCTTGCATATGAACACAGTGATTCAAGTTTTTTTCTTCTGCAGATTAACAACTTACTTTATTAGAAGTAAATCATTAAAACATCTCTTGTGACGTATTATTGCCATGATGAAAGTCACGTCGTGACTCAAATGTTATCTTTACTCCGTTCATTTAGATAATCACACACACTCACATCTTTCAAACCATCTTTCAAACCTCATCTCTTCAACAAGTTCAAGCTATCCTATTGACTCTGTGAGTGTGTGTGTGTGTGTGTGTGTGTGTGTGTGTGTGTGTGTGTGTGTGTGTGTGTGTGTGTGTGTGTGTGTGTGCATGTGTGTGTGTGTGCGTGCGTGCGTGCGTGCGTGCGTGCGTGTGTGTGTGTGTCTGTGTGTCTGTGTGTGTGCGCGCATGTGCGTGTCTGTGTGTGCCTGTGTGTATGTGTGTATGTGTGTGTGTGTGTTTGCGCGCGCGCGCGTACGTGCGTATGCACGTGCATGCGTGCGTGCTCGCGGATGCTTGTTTTGACTGTGTTTTGTTCTTTGATTTGTAATAGGCTATGTGCTCCAATTTGGAGAAATAGTATATTATTAAAGAATACATTTTATTGTTATTATTAACTACACTGGAACTCTCTCCTTTTTTTTTTTTCTCCCTTTTTTTTTCCCCAGCCTACGGTCGAGCAATTCGGTCCTCAATCGCTGGTCTTCAGGCTGCGAGTCTGAGGTCGATGCCCGTCCGTGAACAAGACCGTTATCAAACCCGACGAAGAAAATGCACAGGTTAACAGGAAAATGCCACCCACCATGATTTAACCTTGTTGCTGGCTGATATTAAAAGGCCCAGGCCAGACAGGCAGCTTTTGGGTGCAAAATAACGTTGAAAATCCACCTAAATATGAAAGTCTTGTGCATAACATGAACTTTAAATCTAATAAAATGTGACTGCCATGAAAGTAAATATGTTTAGGAAGGAAGAAATGCATGCCGATCAGACCGAATTTCGTCTGCTTGTTTTAATCTCGAAATACGCGCGAGATCCGTGACGTAGGTCTCTGACGTCACAAACAGGATCGGAGACAAATGGCGAATGAGGTGCGTTTTCACCATCAATCACTGACAGTGAAATTTTAACGCCGTGTCTTTGCGTTCTGCTAAATAGGCCACCCGCTGGCGAAAGGTAATATCTACCCCTCTGTGCAATGGATCACCTTCTACGGCCTATGCCATTTAAAAAAATCAAGTGGGGATTTCTCAGTTTTTTGGCCAGAGTCGTACATACAAGTTGCAACAGTGTCCGATCTTCGTGCAAATAGTTCACAAAGAGGAAAAGCATGTTTTATTTTTATGCACCTAGGCAGGTATTTCGTGCAGACCGTTCAGTTAATGATTAAGGCCTGTTGTGCTTGTACACGTCGGCAGTCTCTCTCTCTCTCTCTCTCTCTCTCTCTCTCTCTCTCTCTCTCTCTCTCTCTCTCACACACACACACACACACACACACACACACACACACACACACACACACACACACACACACACACACACACACACACACATTCCTATAGTAATTCGTTTCAGTTTTGTCATTCTTAACATGCGTAACTATATTTCTGGAGCCTAACCCCCCCCCCCCCCCTTCTCCTCTCTATCAACTTGACGTCAAATTATTAATATCGTAATGACATCAAAATGATTTTGACATCATGTCATTATTCGTCTTGGTAATTTCAGACAATATGAGTCCATTTCCATGTATTTTATGCTGTCCTCCATGAAAACAAAATTATTTAAAACACACTTCCAGACGTGCCGTTGATTTTGCAACGATTTTAGAAGAGGACTTTCTGCAAGCAGTGTTACCAACACTGTTTTCACGAGCTCTTTCCCGCGTTTTAGTATGACATCATTGATAGGATACCGGAGCTTCTCAGTTTTGTGTACATGTCATGTATAAATTATTTTTATAAGTTTTTTTTTATTTTTAATCTGGACAGTGTGTATGAAATAATTCATTTTGCTAACGTTTTCATGGGGAACAACATAAAAAAATAAAAAAATAAAATAAAATAAACGGAAATAAATTAATATTGTTTGAAACAGCCAAGACGAACAATGAAATGCTGTGCAATGAAACAGCGTTCTTTCGAACATTTTATGTGTTTTGATCAATGAAATGATGGCAAAATCATTTTGACGTCATTACGATATTGATAATTTGACGTCAAGATTATAGAAAGGGCAAGTACGAGTCGAAGGAAGCAATGGTTCTAGAAGTAGTTACTGATGGTAAGAATGTCAAAACCGTGAAAAGAATGACTAGAAATATGTACACAACAGGAGAACAGGAGACGGGACATGTGTTTTGTTTTGTTGCCGCCTTCTTTTGTATTAATAGATAGTACATGCATTCTTTCATGTGCTATTATATGGATAGTACATGCATTCTTTCATGTGCTATTATATGGATCAATTAGTCAACTGAACAAAAGCAACGAAGAACTGAAAATGAAACAGTGGTGTTTATATTTTCATATTTCTTTTTCCGTTTTTTGTTTTGTTTTTTGTTTGTTTGTTTGTTTTTCAAGATTATGCAAGCAAAGCAGAGGTGTATTTGGAGTTACTATCATTTATCTTCGGAGGACCAAAATAAAAAGAACTATTAGCTCGATTGACAAGAGACCGACAACTTAGATACACGTCGAGGCTGGTAAACCAGGGTGACCAGGTGGAGAGGTGGAGAGAGCTGTGCACAAGGTTAGACATCTGCGATAGGAAACTGGCAAAGCTGTTACTGGACAAGTAAAGGAAAGGTTTCTGATACTTCGTATTGATTGATAGGATTAGCCTACCGGAACCATACCTTTAAATATTCTACTACTACCTGTTTGCGTAACGTGTGTTGTTTCTGGCTTGCTACAGGCCGGTATTTTTTTTTTTTTTTTTTTTATTATTATTAGAAAATGGTGTCTGATTTAAAAATAAATAAATCCTGTAGCAGCATCGGATCAATACGCTGAGAAAAAATCGTCACCCAACTCCTTGCACCTCGATCCATCGCCGAGCATTATTACTAAACAGCAGCTATCGCCGGTCTCATTCACTATAGCGAGGTATACATTGCACGATTAGAAGATTTATTCAAAGAAAATTAATAATAAAATTATTCACAAAATCATCAGTTAAGTCGCCCGACATTTATTAGGCCTGAGCAGATTACGTGCCTGAGACGAAGCCACTGTCAATTGTTGGCAGGCCGAGTCTACAGAAACGTTTGTAAAACAACAAAATGTAATGACGTAATACGCATTCCGTAAATAGGTGCACCCCGTGGCGTATATTGGCGTATTTCAAAAGGGCCAAAGCAAAAATTAATGCTACAGATAAATCGTACCTAACAAAACAAGCAGCAACAACTGAGAAAGTGGTGATGTGTTCAGAGGCCGGTTCAGCTATTCCCTTGTCTTAAAACAATGTCATCTATAGCACAATTACATCATTTACTGGAAAACACAAATATAATTATAAATTTCCAGCATAGGAAATTTACCAATTTGCTTGTTATTGTCAGAATAGAGTTGTAGCAGCCGTTAGGGCGTCGTCTTTATCGCCGAATAACGTGCACCGAGTTCTCGCCATTTTTTATTTTTATTTTTTTTTTTATCGTGACTATCTAATAACCAGAGATAATTATTTAACAGAAACAGAGAGAGAAAAAGACAGACAGACAGACAGACAGACAGACAGACAGACAGACAGAAAGACAGAGACAGAGCCGCAGACAGGGGATAGGAAAGCAGAGTTTTGCGTTCCAACCTTGCCGATCTGGTTTCGTTGATTCGCTAAATCGACTATCGATATGGCTTTGAAAATATGTATGCGTCAAGATGACGCACAGATTTCTCATCTGTGCGTCAAAATTCAAATTTGGGCGTAATAGACCCGCAGTTGTGCATTGTCGGGAACACTGGAATAAGCCCGCATATGTTGGATCCAAACACATAAAAGGATCAAAAGAACGCTATTATTAGGACAAGACAAAACTGGCAAATTTTCGGGGTAATCCCCTTTGTCAAGCTACAACACGACAAACGGTAAGAAACGATGAAAAATGAAGTGAAAAGCTAAACCACTTATCTGTTTTGGATTGAGCTATGCTGTTTTTCTGTCCAGTGTTTGGAAGAATGTTGGCATGAGAATGACGTGTAATAGGTGTGACGCAATGAATATTCTCTGACGTAAAATTCAAATCGCATATGATGTCGCGTTTGGTGAGTGGGTGTGTACACACAAGACAGAGACACTACAACAAGCGGCACTGGTGACTTAAGCGTTGGTACAGACGGGTGGGCTGCTATCAGTGATTCATACTTCTGGTTCACCTGCCGCCGTCTACTGGGACAACATTCTTGTTGCCCTGGAAATATATAAAACAACTTTTTAATTGTACTGACTGTTATGCTAGTTACGGTTTTATGATACACGCATGTGCCCAGGCTCCCAATCGTAGCAATGTGCTTCTTTGCCTTACTGGTGCACAATAGAAAAATTAAATCAACTTTCCTCATTAACATGGGAGTGGGGATAGCTCAGTGGTTAGAGCGCCGGACTCATGACTGAAAGGTCACGGGTTCGAGTCCCTGCAGGAGCGGCGGGAAAATGTTCTTCTCCAGGGCCAACTTTCTGTGCTGACTTTTGTTTCAGTATCCACTCTACCCCGGTGTTACCGCAGTAGCACATAAAAGATAATAATAGTAAATATAAACTTACAATAGCGCTATTTCCCGCTGAGCGAGCTCAACGCGCTTGTTCACATACATGTGCATAATATATACCACTTACATTTAATGACATACCATATACACACATAATACATTCTTAATAAATTGCGCTAATATAGAGCAGGTACTTGTAGGACAGCGAACAAGATAACTTTATAAAACATCAACACTCTGCAATCATTTAAAACAGATGCATAATTATAAAACGGTGTACTAAGCGTAGGATGCTAATTCTCTCTCTCTCTCTCTCTCTCTCTCTCTCTCTCTCTCTCTCTCTCTCTCTCTCGCTCTCAGAGAGATCGTGAGACAACTGAAAACACTCAGGAAGCATCAATGCCCACATTTCACGTGGGGGGCTGAAGACTGCAGAAATCCTAATGGCAAAAAGCTGTCATGAGCAAGTTAGTTTTGAGTCTGGATTTAAACAGCGCAGGTTTCAGCTAAACACACGTGCACCTTACATATGTGGCTTTGCATGAAGTAACATGGTGCATGGTTGTATGGTGTACACGGAACGCACCGAGAAGGCAGCAGTTTCACGTGACACCAGCCACGTCAGCTCTGTAAGTGCACCACTTCGGTGGTTATTCAGAAACGCGCTTTAAAAAGCGAGGCACGCATTTAGAGTCACATGCGAGCGCAGTAAGTCTGCTCGAGAGCGGCGAATAGTAAGTAGCTTGATGTTTTATTACGCCCAGTCAACCATTACGATTATATTGTCCATTTTCAAAATCCAAGTTTTTTTCTTTTTGCTTTTCTGAACATACACAACAAAAATGTCAAAAAATACCTCTGTGCAATCAGCACGATGTAAGCTTTCCAAAAATGTGCAAATCGAATCAACTTAATCCATTGTCTTTGCTTTTTTCACAATTTTCATCAGAGCTCGTGCTGTGTCGACCGGCTGCGACTGTGAGCAGATCTCAAGTTCTTTGCTTTATTTTCTTGGTTCGTCGCCGAGGTAAATAAAATCGGCGTCCTGAAATGTTGTTACTCACAAACACTTTAATGAACAATAATAGTTAATCTTCTGTAGGTTGGGTAATCTTTGGACCTGGTGTTTTAAGCCATGCATCAACCCCACTGTGTAGGCCTTCCTGTCATGTAGCACCATGGCTCTTCATCGCATCTTCACCTCTTGGCGTAATGTTCTGACCCGTCACTGGCTGCCCGACCCTGTGCCCTGGACAAGAGCGCCTTGTCCACAGGCCCGGCCCCTCTGTGTGCTTCAGTCTACATCTGGTTACCATGGTGGTGATCTCGTGTGGAGCAAGAAACGTAATGCTGGTTAGAAACTGCTACAGATAATATATTAATATAAATTGTGTAACACATAGACAGTGATCGAGACAATGGGGACGTTCGAAAAACACAGACACTGACTGTACAGTTTCCAAATACATTTAATTAGTATAGCCTAACTGTACACACGGCGTTGACCCTACTCTCATAGCAGGGTCCGCTGCAGGCCCTAACCTGGGCAATCAGCAGCGGCAGGGCAGCGGCTGATTACGGTCTGTGTCAATGCCGAGACGAAGTCTGAAAACCCGCTGCCTCTGCCAACTCTCTTATTCTAGCCACAGCCAAGGGAAGCGAAGTCCTAGACGTGTACGATGAGCTAGGATTATTTCAGCGTTTTTGGTTTCCACGCCGTGAGCTCCTTGAGGTAGTCGATGAGTTTGATGATGATTTGCAGTACCTCGCATCGACAAAGGGGAGCTCGTCTGCTCTTGTTGGTGACCGGAGCTGTACTTGCGTGGTACATTGTTCTTCTCGGAGCCTTTTTCTTTTCTTTTCTTTCTTTTCTTTCTCTCATTTTATGGTGTGAGATTGTTGAGACTGTAACTGAAGCATTTTGATCACTTTTTTTCTTCTTTTTTCTCTTTTTTTTCCCTCTCCCCTCCACCATCCTACCCCCCCCCCCCCCTCTTTCTTTTGTTACTTTGAGGAACATTATGACGATTATTTTAAAACAAGAATAATTTAGTATATAATTTATTATTAATATTATTACTATTAATGCAAATAATGATGACTTTGCGGTTTATGCAACAGGTACTTTTCAGCGTGTGATTGGAGATTCATTTGGAGTCAGTTTGTAGCGGACGTGAAGGAAAATCGGAGAGTGGAGGGTGGGGTGGGGGTGGGGGTTCCAGTCACAGTCATAAATATAGACGGCCTTACGCTATCACAGTTGTAGCCGACAGCATTTTGTGCATCGTGGCCGCTATTTGCCGGGGCTGTCGTAAATTCGAATCGTGCACATAACTATAACCGCACAGTGGGTCGGAGGGCTTTCCGCTAGCATAGTTTATAACCACACCGTGTATCCGCGTTCCGAAATGTTCAGCCGGAGCTCCCGTTACAGCGAGGTCCAGCCGGAGCAGGCAGAAGTAAAACGTCGATCCGCGTAAACTACACTGATTTACGTCAAATGTAGGTATTGCACATCTAACAGATCATCATGGTTGGAACGGGGAAGCTTTCCCGTGTCCTGTGGTGCAAATTTCATGACATCTGGTTTCTTGTACACCTCACAATCAACAATTTCAGTTTTGATTTCGGCCTTTTGCAGGCAAAACTGCACTTTCTTCAAAAGCGACAGGAAAACGCAATCACTTGCAGCATTTTTGTTATTGTCACTGTAGCGGGATAGTTGTGCAAGCTAGCTCGAGTTACGGGCCCCGAGTTCCCCCACCCCTTCTCTCCAGTCCGACGCTTCCTGCCAGCGACTGGCCGGTGCCGCGCGGCGGTATAAAAGACACTTCTGTACATAGTTCAGGAGCTGTGTGAGAGTCGATGTGGCCGTCCTGGGCTGTCCGTCATAACAAGCCTTCTGGTTTCTGTGGACGTAACGCTATATTGAACCATGCTTCGGCATTGGTCTCAGCTTGTCCCTAATATGTCAGCCGACATCCGAGGACATTAAGCAACACTACCTACCTACCAGGTTTCTGTACCATGTGCTGAAAAGTGCTGATCAACCCCATTTCTTTATTTGGTTCGTCGCTATAATGGGAGTGAGAGTATGTACTGAGACGGAGTGTGGTCAGTGCGCGCGTCTGTGAGCGTGCCTCAGTGTTTTCGTCATGTTGGTACATGCGTACAACTTCTATCTCCACCTATCTTTTGTCTAGTGTCTGTTTTAAGTGGCATATGTGCATAGTGAAACGGCACACCTACCTCTGAGGAGCGGACAAGCAACCAAACACTAACACAGTTGTTGTTTTTTGGATACCAAAGTCGGTCGATTGTAGTGATTTTAAACACAACGCGAGGAACATTGAAAGGCACACTACATGAAGAAGACTAGAGACAACTGTTTATTCCAGTGTGAGTGTCTCTCCTTGGTAATCTCCAGCCTCCCCTTGAACTTAAAATGAGGAACGGGCCGCAGATCGGGTTACATCACTATGTTATTAAATATCTCTTGCGTGATATGATAAACTATCACTGTTTAAGAAGTCACGTTAGAATGATACGAAAACACTGGCCCGGTTTTACTGTGTTCCGAGCCAGAGTGCATGGCTGTTCCGATGCTGAGCCGTGCCGTGTTCCGATCCAGAGCACCGTCGTGGCGATTTTTCTTCTTGGCAGTTAGTATAATCCATGCCAGACAGGTTATCAACGAGGCCTAAAGATTCAATCTTACAGATGGAGTCGGGTAACGTCAGTCTTATGGAACTGCTTCGTCCTGTTTTGCTGAGTGGATATATTACACCACGTCAAAACAAAGACATCTCCTCGGGTGATGTTGAGTAAAAACTGTTAACCGTGTTCATTAAAACGGCTTCTGCTGTCACGTGATAGACCGCCCCGCTCCCTGCTGGACGGTTCAGGCGGGATTGTTAACTCCCTTGACTTTTCCCCGGCATCGCTTAAGTCGCTTGGCTGCTTTTACTTCCGGTGCGTACTTTTTTCACCGGCAATGGAAGGCGGTGACAGTGAATTTGCGAATTTCACACTGCCAAATTTAAAGACATTTTTGGAGGGCCGCAGTCAGAATGTGTCTGGCAACAAGCAATAACTTGTTGCTCGTGCTATAGGCTGCTCCAAAACGCATTTTTTCCCCCACGAACTCGCGATCTTCTGGTCAGACAAAAAACGACGAAAAGACGTCCGTTCGACGCCGATCGACATACGGGAAGAAGACGCAAGAGATGGACCTGTGTATGGAGCTGAAATACTTTGAACTTACTTCTTGTTCTGCTGCTTGCTACTGCGGCATTGAGCAAGAGGGCATGGTGGTGTACTGTGTGTACTGGTGGACTGTGTAACACTGGACTGCATAGAGTGCTTTCGCTGCAGAGCGGTACAGTGTGGTAAAAATCACGAGTGTGCTAGAGACATTGTTCAACCTGACAGTACAACAGACATCAGGTAAATATCACCTGCACTGTTTATTTTCACCCAAGGGATCTCCTGGGACCACAAAGGGGATTCATATCAAGTGAGATGCTTTTGTTTCTTTTCGTGTGTGTTTTCTCATATTCTCACTTTTACACATTTTTCTCAGTTTTAAAACCAAAAGGATCAGCCTTGAATAAAGGTGGAGTCTTGAAAGTTTACGGAGTGTTTGTGTATTGATTGGTCGTTACTTCTACCAAGAGATTTGTAAATGGCGATATTTGTTGTTGTTTTTTAATGACGATTTGAAATAGTATTGGTATCATTTTTACAAGCATAAGATGGAGATAATACAATAAAATAAAGGAAAAGCATAATAACCACAAAATAAATTCTTAAAAATGAAGATAACATTATGTTTGTACTAACTGTGAATTTGTTTTAATCTGCATGGAATGGCTTTGGAGATTTGAGCTTTTAAATAATTGTTTGGCGGCCATCTTGGATTGTTTCCATGGCAATGGGGCATCAAAATGATGTAACAACATATTTTTGAATTTTTCAATTCATAACCTTTCAAATACACCAAAATCGCAAACGCATGAGTAAAAGAGGTTGGGGCCCATTTTGTTCTGCCATGCCCCCCCCCCCCCCCCCACCTCCTTTAAAGGGACTGGCCCACGCAGCCGCGACCTATATCTGCGTTGTCGGTCTCTTGCCAGTCGAGCTAAGCATTCTTTTTATTTTGGTCCTCCGAAGGTAGATGGTAGTAACTCCAAGTCTGTCTCTGCTTTGATTGCATAATCTTGAAAAAACACACCTGTGATGTATAGAAACAGAAGAGCCACCCGAAAGTACTAGTTCAGTATGCACACACACACACACACACACACACACACACACACACACACACACACACACACACACACACACACACACACACACACACACACACACACACACACACACACACACACACACACACACACACACTCAATCAACGCACCAGTACAGTAAACCACCAGCTCCCACACTTTCTCGTTTATCCATGCAGAACCCAATACCGTGCCATTTGACCCTGGCCTTGAGCATGGGCTTGAAAAAAACTAACATCATTTCATGGGACTCCGTGACGAGTCGGTTGCTAACACTGACTGTCCCAGTTCTTTTGTCCGCAGTGCTCTCTCTCTCTCTCTCTCTCTCTCTCTCTCTCTCTCTCTCTCTCTCTCTCTCTCTCTCTCTCTCTCTCTCTCTCTCTCTCTGTGAAACTTGGACTGACTTGTTTGCGTTACGGATCCTTAAATAATCCAACGGTATCGCTGTTCTTATGGCACATATTTGTCTTTTTTAGACTGCCTATTATTTATATTGTTCTGTTTACACCCCTCACCCACCTTCTCTCCTGAAGCACTTTTATCTGTATTGTAGTACACTGCGAAATATTTGTCCAAAATCAGTGTCGTACATGTAGGTCGAAAGAGGTCAGGTTACGACGCTCTGATGACGTTATTCTGAACAAGCGATGCGTGGCATAGATTGATATTTTCAAAGATCCTAGAGTCCTGTGTGCTTTTTCTTCTGCACTGAAGCTCTCCTAGCTTCCCCTTTGACAGATGGGTGTCACAAGCCCCCCCCCCCCTCGCTTTCCCCGCCTCCCACCCCCACCACCTCGCCCCCCCCCCTCCCCCACCTTTTATGTAGTCTCGGTGCTTTGCATAGGGCTGTGTGTAACCCATACCGAGACATTCCACAGGCCCGAGTGCAGTGAGAGCAAAGCACAGTTCTGTGTACTCTGAAGGAATAATAATAATACATAGATTTTCTATAGCGCTATTCCCCGCTGAGCAAGCTCACCGCACTTGTTCACATACATGCACATAAAATATACATACATCTCTCTTTTTTGATTGGGTGGGAATTTTATGGCCCCAATTATCTAAAGTGTTATCCGATGATTTTATCGCTGGCGAGGTAGTCGAAGAAGTAAAATCATTCAAATTTCTTGGCACAACCATCTCCTCAGACCTAAAATGGAACGAGAATTTTAGCTCCGCCATCAAGAAAGCCCACCAGCGACTTTTCTTCCTGAGACAGCTAAAGAAATTCAAAGTCAGTCATTCCATACTGACTCACTTCTACCGCGCTGCAATTGAGAGCATTCTGACATTTTCCATCAGTGTCTGGTACAGCAGCGCGTGTCAGAAGGACAAAGACCAACTAGATAGGATAGTTCGAACAGCCTCTAAAATCATAGGCAGTGACATGAAACCAATTGCCTCCATTCACTCCCTGCGATCAGACCGCAAAGTGATGGCCATAGTTCAGGACACATCGCATCCAGCCAACCACCTCTTCCAGCCCCTTCCCTCTGGACGCAGATACAGGGCCATGAGGGCTAGAACCTCTACTTTTCAGAACAGTTTTTACCCTCAAGCAATACGCTCATTTAGCAAGTGATCAGTGTGTTAGCGACAGCCAAAGAACCATACTGTGATCAGTCTTTCGTTTGACCTTATTTTACTTTATAATCTTGTTATTATTTATTCCCAGTGCGCGTTGCTCTGGCACATTCATGGAGAGAAAGAGAGAGAGAGGGAGAGAGAGAGTATATAATATATGCATGTGCACAAGGTCGAGCGTGCGCACATGTGTGTGGTGTAGGAGTATACGTGTGAATGTGTTCGTTAAACTTTGATTAGTTTTAACTTGCTTGTTTTATATGTAGGACTTTTTTCTTTTTTCTTTGTTATTCTTTTCTATTATCGTGTAATTTTAACATTATCTACAAGTATGTATGTGCGGAGGGGGAAGGGGTGGGGCATGCGTGCAGGTGCATGAGTGTGTGTGTGTGTGTGTGTGTGTGTGTGTGTGTGTGTGTGTGTGTGTGTGTGTGTGTGTGTGTGTGTGTGTGTTTGTGTGTGTGTGTGTGTGTGTGTGTGTTTCTTGCTGTTATTAAATTCTTACTCGGCTCTGTCTTAAAAGTAGGATTTTATATTATGAAATGGAATGTTACTTATAAATGTGTGTGTGTGTGTGTGTGTGTGTGTGTGTGTGTGTGTGTGTGTGTGTGTGTGTGTGTGTGTGTGTGTGTGTGCTGAACTTTTACTTTGCCTATCTTAGTCTTAGCCATAGGACTATATTTTACATTGGAACATTACTCATACCTATGGCGTGCGCGCGCGCGCGCGCGCGCGCGCGTTTGTGTGTGTGTGTGTGTGTGTGTGCGTGCGTGCGTGCGGGCGTGCGTGCGTGCGGGCGCACTCGTGCAGGTGTGTGTATGTGCGTGTGCGCGCAGGTGTGCGTATGTGCGTTTGGGTGTTGTTTTGTTAGTGCAAATGGGTTGCTAGTTGATGTATGTCAGTGTTGTTGTTTGCTTATGTTTGTATGCTTACCGCTTTCGAGACACTTTCCTTGTTGTCAAACTTGGTGAATAAAGAATCAGAATCTGAATCTGAACTTGTGCGCTGGGCCCGCCGCGTCCTCTTTGCCCCAGTGTCCACTCCCTGCACGTTTTGTCACTCCTTCGCCAGCAACACTGTAA
>CAUZXP010000299.1:7500-17500 GCA_963584105.1 Alviniconcha strummeri | reverse complement strand
CTGGTAAGCTGACAATCAAATAAAATGAAATCAACTGAAATTCAGTCTTCACAAATTGTATGCACTTCACGTCTTCAGAAAAGGTTGAAGCTAGAATTTCACTCGCAGAGTAAAACATAGGGAACAGGATTTGTTCATTAAACAGTTCAAACAAGCGACTGAAACCACTTCCCCTCGTAATCTTCTGCTTTTTTTGTTGTTGAAAAGAAACCTTGCCATTGCGCAGATAGTGGAAGACACCGCGGGTTGTCGCCAAACTGTCCATCGTCTCCATGACACACGCGGAAAGAGTTGGAGTCAACTGCACAAGCATTTGCTGAGCAACAAGGTCGGTGAGAACCAATTTCCAGCTAGGGTATGTGCTTTAATTGCGCGTCACAGTACTGATGGAGACAGCTCTGCTAGATGTCAAACACTGCGGTTTTGCTGGTGCTGAAGAAGGCCCGCAGGGTATCTGTGCAGTGCACGTCCTTACTTGATCCAAACACATAAAAGGTTCAAAAGAATGCAGTTTATTAGGACAAAACACAACATGCGGATTTTATCCCCGTTATCAAGCTTCAAAACAACACGTAAACAACAGTTAAACGGTGAAAATTATGAAAAATGAGACGGAGAGCTCATCACTTATCTCTTTTTGGTTGAGCTATTTTGTTTTCGGGTCCAGTGCTTAGAAGAATGTTGGCATGACAATCATCTTCATTTCTCCATCTTATTTTTCATAGTTTTTCACCGTCTAAACTGCTGTTTAAGTGTCGTTTTGTAGCTTGATAAAGGGGATTACCCCGAAAATTCGCATGTTGTGTTTTGTCCTGATACTCAGCGTTCTTTTGAACCTCTTATGTGTTTGAATCTTGTTTCAGAACGCTAGCAGTCATTCTCGTTTTAGATTTTCGTCCTTACTTGATTTCTGAGCTGCGCTTGATACTCTGAGCCACAACATCCTCCTTCAGTCTATGCGCGACATCGTCGGCTTAATTTTTTAGACAAGGCTTTGAACTGGATTTGGTTGTATTTAGCTGACAAATTCCAATGGTTTAGCGTCAGTGAACGCATGCTCACAAACGTGATTTTATAATACTGCAGGGTTCCGTCTTAAGCTATGCGTTGTTCACTCCTTCCACAGTCGCTATCTGGCACATATTTCTAAACAAAAGCGGATGCGGCAATCAAAGCTTTGGTGATAAAATTTAACCCCACCAATCAACAGCTCTAAATTACTCCCGCTCAGTGGTTGTTAACTGAAACCAGTAGTGTGCTGAGCGTCTGGAGATGGATGACTGACAGGTAACAGCTGAAAGTTACAGGATGATACACCCAAATTCTTGGCAGTTTTTCGTATTTAAGTAAAACCTTATTTTAACCTAGTCTTGGCTGCTGGATTTATTTTGATGAGCCGCTTTGGCCTAGCAGTAAAGCGTTAGGCTGGTAAGCAGAGGGACCTCGGTTCGAATCCACTTTGGTTCTCCTTTCTTTTCAAAAACTGTGGTTTGTGGACACTGTCTTGTGACTTTGTCCCTCACAATTAATGAAACATTAAAATGACCCTGATCGCTGCGCATCTTAATGCAGAAGTCATTCTGCTGGTGACAGTTTAGCGGAAGGCATATAATCCCCCCCCCCATCTCCCCGTCCCTAATAAGCCTTGTAGTTTCTGTGGACGGTTTACTTTGCTGGGTTTCTCAGGAGGATGAGGGTGCAGGGCACTCCAAACAATTAGCATATGGCAACCAACCTTCAAAGTCCATTACAACGTCCTCGGGGTTACTTCAGTGCTATTTTCTTTGTGGATAAACATTACTGACGACTATTCAGTACACCTTACGGTTAGGAGATTCTCTCTGCGTGTTATGTCTCTCTCTCTCTGTCTCTCTGTCTCTCTGTCTGTCTGTCTGTCTGTCTCTGTCTCTCTCTGTCTCTCTGTCTCTGTCTCTGTCTCTGTCTCTCTCTGTCTCTCTCTCTCTCTCTCTCTCTCTCTCTCTCTCTCTCTCTGCACGTTATACATAATAACACATTTCTGCTCGCCCCGACTCTCTTCAACCCACTCATATGCCATCTGGATGGCGACACCCCGCATACGCACTGTGATTCCTCATTTTTCTTCTTCCGATAGACTATGGATGTGTGTGTGTGTGTGTGTGTGTGTGTGTGTGTGTGTGTGTGTGTGTGTGTGTGTGTGTGTGTGTGTGTGTGTGTGCGTGTGTGTGAAGATAAAATGAAATCGCTTTGTAGGCTCTATACTTGTTGTGATTTTTTATCTGTTTTTGACTGTATCCACACCGCCTCCAACGCGTTTTTTTCCCTCTCTCCATCCCCCCCCCCCCCACCCCCCCATAGACAATTAAGTGGGGTTATGTTTTTAGTTTTTGGTTTAAATGGGTGTCATCTGGTCTGCTCGTCTGGTGTATTTTACGAAGAAGTAGCCATCGGTTGCTGCGCATTTGTATTGTAAAATGTCAAACGAAGAATGTGAGAAGGGTTGTCTTAGTGATCCCCGTTGTCTTGAATTGAATTCCTTTTTCTCTCTCTTTCAATTTTTTTTCGAAACTCATTTGCCACGCTGTCGGTTTTGTTCTTGGATTGTATAGCCTCCATGTTCAACCCCGTAAACAACATATTGCGAAACACGGGTGTAGTCTATTACATCTTTAAAGAAATTTAAACACTTAGAGTTCATTTGAATCGACAGTTAGCTTGTAAATGTGACGAAGCTACGACTCACTCAGTCACACATGTTGCCAGTCTTGGGCTTCGCAGGCATCTGATTACTTCTCAGTTCATAAGAAAAAAAAGAAAAGAAAAAAACTCAACAACGACAACAAACAATAAAACAACAACAACAACATGCACACCCCCACATACCCCCACCCACACACACACATGCGCGCGAGCGCGCGCACACGCACACACACACACACACACACACACACACACACACACACACACACACACACACACTCACTCACTCACACACACACACACACACAAAACACACACACACACACACACACACACACACACACACACACACACACACACACACACACACACACACCATCATCAGATCATCAGAGAAGCAGTGGAACAACGCACTGGTAGGGATGACTTCCGCTTCCTTGGCCAGTGGCAGCAGGCTGTGGTCATGAGACAACGCTTGGGCCACAACCGACTCAACGCCCACATGTTCAGGAGAATGAAGTTGGTACCATCACCAGCCAGCAAAAGCGGTCGTGAAGACCAGTGGCTGAGTATAATGTATGCAGAGATGCCCGCTTCTGCAAATAGTACAACGAAATGTGTGGCCAACGGCAGTCCAGTTACACACCCAACTCTACGGCAGCAAGGTGGAACTGGAGAAGACGGCCACATTCATCTTGCAGACTGCATGGACTCTCAGTGTTGCGGCGATCGAGAAGAATCAGAAGAATAAGAAGGAAAATAATGTTTGATGGGTTTTATTTTAAAGGGACTGGCTTTCATCTTTAGAATACCCGAGGCCAAGGACATTGTTTTAGAATGCTCCATATTATTTTATAACTATTCATGTCGAAAAGTAGAAAAAAACAAGCATGTAATAAACTGTTCAGGCGTTATGCTTAGACCTATCTTAAACAGAGTAAATCCGAAAGGGGGTGGGGGCGGAGAACAAAAAAAAAAAAAAAAAAAAAAAAGGGGGGTGGGGGGAAGGAGGAGATTGTGCTGCTCGCTTCATAAAGAGTTGAATCATCAGCAACAACAACAACAACAACAACATACTACTACAACAACAACAACAACAACGACAACATACATTTTCTATAGCGCTATTCCCCGCTGAGCGAGCTCACCGCGCTTGTTCACATACGTGTACATAATATATATCATTTACATTTACTAACATATATACAAGCAGTCGCATAATACGTACTTAATAAATTACACTAATATAAAACAAGTTCTTGTGAAACGGCGCATAAAATAACTGTTATAAAACATAGAAACTACTACTACTGCTACTACTACTACTGCTACTGCTACTACTACTACTGCTGCTGCTGCTACTGCTGCTGCTGCTGCTGCTGCTACTACTACTACTACTACTACTACTACTACTGAACGTATAGAACTTTTTCGGAAACTCAAAGCTCTTTACAACTTTAAAGATATCCATACACTGCGCAAATACCCATAATTATACAAATCAATGGGATACAAGGGTACGAAACATACGAAAATCAACGAACATTTTCATACAAAGCGTAGCAAAAACACGCGCACATAATAATACAATAATTTCAAAAAAGGCCTTTTTGTTCTACCTCGCTCTGATATGATCTCCGTGGCTGATGCGGCGTTAAAAACCAATGGCACTTACTCCTCACCAATGGCACTTACTCCTCTGGAGTAGTGGAGAGAATATCACTTGAGAAGCCTCGTTCCTTAAAACAGACAGTCCCCTGTAAGTATTGACCTAGCATAGTAGTATAATTAAGGGGCTTTTAACAGGAGGGCGATCACTGAAGACTAAAGTCCTTCTGAGCGCCAACTGTGAGTTGGCAGTAATTATTGCATGCCGGATTAACGATTGGATTGCCAGAAGTCAGTGGGTCCTATGGGGGAACTATGGAGCCATTGTCCACTTCCGTGACCATCCAGGGAGGCTTGCTGGGGACAGTGCATGGTCTGCCTCTGGAACCATATGTAGCTTGCTGGGGACAGTGCATGGTCTGCCTCTGGAACCATATGTAGCTTGCTGGGGACAGTACATGGACTGCTTCTGGAACCATATGTAGCTTGCTGGGGACAGTGCATGGTTTGTCTCTGGAACCACATGTAACTTGCTAGGGACAGTGCATGGTCTGCTTCTGGAACCACATGTAGCTTGCTGGGGACGGTGCATGGTCTGCCTCTGGAACCATATGTAGCTTGCTGGGGACAGTGCATGGTTTGTCTCTGGAACCATATGTAGCTTGCTGGGGACAGTGCATGGTCTGCCTCTGGAACCATATGTAGCATATTTTGAAGACAGACAGTAAACTATTGTTGGTAAACAGGAGAAGGGATCGCTATAGCATGTTCACCCAGAGCTTATAGTCAACATGGGCGTACGTCACTTACTGACGATATCACAGTCCTACTCTCTGACTGTCAAAAGCCTCGGCGTTCTCCTCGACAGCACAATGCCCCTGGAGAACTTCATCAGTCAAAACTCTAAATCATGCTGCTACCAGCTCCGTCGAATTAGCTCTGTCCAGATGTATCTTAATTTCCACCGAGGCTACGGTCATGCTGGTCGCCTCACTCATTCTGTCACGCCTCGACTGCTGCAGTTCTCTTCTTTCTGGTCTGCCTGCTTTCTCTGTCCATAGCCTTTAATTATTGGTTGTTATTATGAATTACGAGATCAGGTAGGGGAGGTTACACAGGGACGGTGTATAAGAATTGTACAGCTGTATATTATGTGAGTACCTATTATTGCAAGGACTGTACTATAAGCATTTTACCGTTTCTGTCAGTTTTGTGTACCTATCATCAATTATGAGGGGAGACTGTGTTATATAAATTTTACTTTTTCAGTATATTCTTTATGTTATCAATTATGATAGGGACTGTGTTATACCCCCCCCCCCCCCCCCCTTAAAAAACAAAACAAACTTTTTCAGTATAGTTTTTATGTACCTATCCCCCCTGCCCTCCAAGGAAGCCGGGGATGTCTGATGTCACTCCCCTGTCTAGAATCTCAGGGCTGTCTTTTGATTCCCCTTTTTTCTCCTTTCTTGTTTTTCTGCCTAATACTATTGCTCTTTCTGTCTGGTAATTTTTCTGCTAATGGTCCATTCTACTCACCTTTTTCCTCCAAAATATTCTCAAACATTTTTTTTAAAGAGTTAGGCTTTATTGCATGGCTCTTGTTGAGCAGATAGGAGAGGATAGTTGTTAGGTGGTAATGGCATTGGTATTACCAGTATGCATTTTTATGACGTTTACAAATGTTTCTGTCCCATTCCTTGTCTAAACATTTTTCTTTAATCTGGTATCGATAAACTGGACAAAATGGTCGATGATAACAGTATGTTCTAGTCTTATGTGGTCTTTTAACAGCAGTAACTAACTTTTCGAAAATGTGTGTTTAATGTTTGTATATGCATGTTATGCTTTACTTTTGTGTAGGGGTTTTGTTGTTGGTGTTGTATATCTTTGTCCCTTACAGGGAATTTGGGTCGCCTTTGTATATCTTTGTCCCTTACAGGGAATTCGGGTCGCCTTTGTATATCTTTGTCCCTTACAGGGAATTCGGGTCGCCTTTGTATATCTTTGTCCCTTACAGGGAATTCGGGTCGCCTTTGTATATCTTTGTCCCTTACAGGGAATTCGGGTCGCCTTTGTATATCTTTGTCCCTTACAGGGAATTCGGGTCGCCTTACCCGAGTATGGCACAGCAGCCGCAAGAGCAGCGCTACCCATTCCTACCTGTGTGTGAAGTATTTTCGGGTGTCCAAACAATGGTATAGCTGCCAGTGTTTGGGATTTTTAACCGCCGCACACATGATAATAATACTAATAATGTACATTTATCATGCGCTCATCAACGCCCTGAGCGCTCCCATGATACATATTAACCTAAATATGATATTCTATACACATATAGAGCATAGTCCTACCAAAACAATTTACATAAAGTATTATAAAAAAAAAAAAAAAAACGCACTACAAACACACACACACACACACGCACGCACGCACGCACGCACGCACGCACGCACGCACGCACACGCACGCACACACGCACGCACGCACGCACGCATGCACACACACACACACACACACACACACACACACATTGACTGTAGCAGAAACTGGGTACTGATATTAGTTAGGATGTTGATCACGATGCACACAGGGGCTGTGCAGACATTGTAAGAGAGCCTGCACTGGAAGGTGAGTGTGGAAGTAAAATCCCTTGCCGCACCAGGGACTCGAACCCGCGTCAGTATTGCGCCGGGCACTCTAGCAGCTGAGCTATTTCCGCTGCTGTGGCCTGACATGGGAAACGGTTTATATATGAGAAGAGTTTTGAAATGTGCCTTTGCTTTTGACAGAAATTTGAAATAAGAATGACTGCCAGCGTTCTAAGAAAACTGGACAAGAAAACAACAGCTCAACCAAAAAAGGTAAGTTATTTCGTTTCTCATCTCTTTTTTCATCGTTTTTAACCGTTTAACTGTTATTTAAGTGTCGTTTTGTAGCTTGTCAAAGGGGATTACCCCGAAAATTTGCAGACTGTGTGTCTGTGTCATAATAAATAAGCGTTCTTTTGAACCTTTTGTGTGTTTGAATCTTGCTTTTGACAGGGTTCGATTGTCCTGAGGTGACCCTGTAGGTTGACAGGACATTAAAATCCAAAATTAGTACCTATTATGTACCGACCAATTACTGTGCGTTGCAAGAAGTGTCACTTCACACTATTTCGCCTACCTTCCATTTAAATCCAACGACTCAGGTTACAACTCGAGCGCCGCTTTCTCGTTTATCCTCCGCAAAATTAAACATGGATATTGATTATCTGACACACCGTGCTGCCACGCCAGAAACAGCCCACAAACAGACATTTTAATTGAAAACCAGAGCTTGAACAGACACAACTCAGACCTGTCTAAAGTTAAGAGAATTGTCGGAAAACAAAATTTATCCTTAACCTTATACAGGCATTTGAAGACATACTTCGCGGCACTCCTGTTTCGAGAGAAATAAATCGGCAGGAAGTCGGGCTTCGCTCTTATGTTTTGAGGGAATAAGTATAAGGCTGATTCGTCATATAGGGCAAAATTCGAAATTGCTAAGTTCGGAAGACTTTATCCAACAGGAAACAGTGGAGACATTACCACAAACATGGGCGGGAGCACAACGGTATAGGTTTTCTAGACGACATAAATACCGGCTTGACCTGGAAAAACACACGCACACACACACACACACACACACACACACACACACACACACACACACACACACACACACACACACACACACACACACACACACACACACACTAACACACTAACACACACACACACAAATAAAATAGAATGAAACAACAACAAAAATAAAAACAAACAAGCAAGCAAGCAAACAAACAAACAAACGAAAGTCATATAATTATATATAGGCCTCCAACAGACACATGACACTGTGCAACAAATTCACGATGGAGGTAACTGGGTGAGCTGTTTACAAAGTAAAAACAACAACAGCAACACCCCCAGCAACAATCTGTTTCGCGGACTGGTCGAAGCACATGGTCCTGTGGCTGAAGGAAGCCAGGCCAGTCGGAAGTCGTGTTCCCATGACAAAGAGGGGTTGTCCCTGTGATGACAAAGAATGCTTTCATGCAAGCATAATTAGAGGCGAGTAGACCGACTAATCCACCAGGTCTTTCCCGGGCTCCCCTGGGGTTAGAAGGAACCCAGAGGATTATCATCACTGACAAGTGTGACATGAGACGTGGTCGTGTAGCGAAAAGACTGGCTGTTTACGGCTGGACTGATGCTGTTTTTGTTTTGTTTTTGTTTTTTTGGGGTGTCTAGCTGGCTGCCGTCGTACCTGCTTCCCACTCATGGAAAAATAAAATCGATCGGAAAAAGAAAAGAAAAGAAGAAGTGATTTAAAACTTCTCCTCAGAAAGATTCAGATACAGAAATTTAGATCAAAATTACTCGTACATAACTGCATAAAAAAGAGACAAAGGACAACAACGGACGCGATTCTGGCACAATTACTTTTTACAAGACACCCAGCACCCCCAAAGATAATTTGGGCTACTCCTACTAGCAGCAGAAGGAAAGTAGTAAGGGAATTGTGATTTACCTTAATTCGGCGGCGAATTGAATTTAAGCGGTCGTGTGCAGGGTGGAGGGCAAGGGGGTGGGTGGGTGGGTGGGTGAGTGGGTGGATTATCAACATTTTCTGCATTGAATGTTTTAGTGGAGCAATCTTAAGTCCAAGTTTAACACCAAACCGCCTACTCAGTTTTTTTCACGTCTCTTTCTTCCAGGGAATCAATGATGTGATGTCCTTGGCTTTGTGCCCACGGGTACCCAGCTCAGTAAAACTTGACGAAAGTGAGTCTTAAGCCTTGCAGACACACACATTATTTTTTTATTCACACTGTCTACATGGCGAGGGCAGTAACTTCAACACTGTGCACTTTAAAGACCAGCTCTCTGCTATCCGGCTGTTGCTGCAGCAATCAGTCAGGCACGTAGGGCCCGTGAGTAAACGGAACGAGTGTAATTCCTATCAAATTCTGCCAGGGCAGCCATTGCACTTTCCTTTGCTAATGCAAGTTTACAGCTGTCTGGGGATGAGGTAACAGGCTGACCTGTTGGGCAGACACGCCTCAGCTACGCCCACGCACATGGCTTTCAGACCCCACCCCCCAACCCTCCCCTTTACTCCCGCCCCATTACCCCCCCACCCCCCCAGCCAGACAATAGTACAGAGTACATCAGTAACAGGCTGACCTGTTGGGCAGACTCGCCTCAGCTAAACCCACGGACATGGCGTTCAGACCCCCCGCCCCCCATACCTCCCCCTTACCCCTCCCTTACCCATCCCTCCCCCCTCCCTCCCCCGCACCCCCCAGCCAGACAATAGTACAGAGAGGATCGGTAACAGGCTGATCTGTTTGGTAGACATGCCTCAGCTAAGCCCGCAGACATGCTGTTGAGACCTCCCACCTTCATTCTTCCCCCCAAACTCCAAGCACTGGTTTACGACATCCTTCCTTACACCACTGCCGTATTTAGTTACGCCATAGGTTCCAGAAAACTGTCAGCTAACGAGCAGTTTTTTTGTTGGTGCTCAAACAGTAGTACGTTTGTTACAAACAACTCAAATAAAACAAGGCGTGTCATTTAGAGCCGCCAACACAGTTTACACCAGCACAAACAAAACCACAATCGTTTGAATCGAGACGGAACTCTTTTTCTTACCAGGGGTGGATGCGTCTACTGTTTACGTG
>CAUZXP010000299.1:0-2500 GCA_963584105.1 Alviniconcha strummeri | reverse complement strand
TTCAGTTGTTGTTTTCTGTTTCTCTCTCTCTTCACACAACTGTCTATTATTCATCGGAAAACACAAGTATTTATGCCATATATAATTATGTAGTTACAGCGTTTGGTTACCGACAGTTTGCATCTCAGGTCATTTGGCTAGGTTCTAGGCCTATAGCACTTTCTCTCTCTCTCTCTCTCTCTCTCTCTCTCTCTCTCTCTCTCTCTCTCTCTCTCTCTCTCTCTCTCTCTCTCTAATTCCACTGCTAGTTCGTGGACATTAGAGCTAAGCATGAATCTGGGCTGATTTTTAATGCAAATGTAAGCGACTGTCATCATCTTTTCAGTTGGGCAACAAAGCAAATTATTCACTGAAACAAAGTTCTTCTCAGATGATTGACCGTCTGCTAAAAGGATGTATGGTGGGCGGTTTGCGTCATTCTATCACATGAATTGTGTTATTGCTGTACTTTGTATTTTTATGATATTATTTTTGGTTTATTATTTTTACAGCATCCTGGATCTGATTATATGGTTGTCAGTTCTCTGTAGCGTTAACATCTGCTTCCGAGCAGACTCAGTGCGCTGTATTCGCATAGGCCTACGACTCAGAACTAGAAATTATTTGTTGTTATCTTTTGAGGTGCAAGGGCAAAAATAGCCACCGTTTATAAATCGGTATGATGCTTACTTGAAGTTTTTCGAACAATGTGTTGAGTTGGAATTTGAAGCTTTTTTTGTTTTTAAAAAGATCGAAACAGGTTAAAAGGGACGAGACAAAAAAAAAAAAAAAAAAAAAAAAAAAAAAAAGAGAGAGAGAGAAAAAAAAAAGAGAGAGCTGTCAGTCAACTTTCATTTAAATGTTTTCAAAGCTTTCTCAGTTTGATACCTTATTGCATATTTCCCCCATGGCGCTCCTCTCCCCTTGTCTGCATCATGTTGTCCTGGTCGGTCTAATGTTAGACTGCATTTAGCCAGTTACACCTAACTCTGTACACAGCGTAAAGAGGACCGGTTAGCGTCTAGCTCATTTACGGTTGTGATTGCTTGAACAGTGATCGATGTTTCAGTTTGCCGAAACAGAGCGTTTTTGAACTTCCTACCTTTTTATCTGCTTGTTTGCAGGAACAAAACAGGGTGTGTAGGGTCACAGTGATTGTATTAAGAAAGTTAAAAAAAGAAAAGAAAAAAGAAGAAGAAATGATACAACAACAACGACAACAACATAAATAAAACAGAACACACACACACACACGCACGCACGCACGCACACACGCAGGCGCGCACGCACGCACGCACGCACACACAAACACACACACACGCACACACATACACACACACACACACACGCACACACACACATACACACACACACACATACACACACATACACACACACACACACACACACGCGCTCGCGCGCGCGCGCACGCACACACACACATACGTACATACACACACACACGCACGAACACACGCACGCACGCACGCACACACACATACACACACACATACACACACACAGACACACACACACACACACACACACACACACACACACACACACACACACACACACACACACACACACAAACTCTTTGCAAAGTTTTAATCTCAGGTGATTAGGCTAGGTCGCAGCTCAGTTCAACGGAAAGAAACAACAATATAATTGTAATCTGAATTTAGTTAATTATGCTTGTGAGCGTTTACTATAAGCTTGGCTTGTTTAATGCTCATGCACTAATAATGTTTGTCTATATCTACAAAAACGTGAATAAACTTTGCTTAAACCAGACAAACACGGTTGATATTCCTTACTTCTCCAGAATCAACACACAAAGGAGTTAATTAGCGCTCGAAATATGTAGCACAAATACAACAACAAAGACCTGAGTCGCCTACGGTAATTCTCATCTGGCATATGTGTAAATACAATTTACATAAACTCCACCAGTATTTTGAGGATGTACTTCTGGTGGAGTTTATGTACCTTGTATTTACTTTGAGGATGTACCTCTGGTGGAGTTTATGTACCTTGTATTTACTTTGAGGATGTACCTCTGGTGGAGTTTATGTACCTTGTATTTACTTTGAGGATGTACCTCTGGTGGAGTTTATGTACCTTGTATTTACTTTGAGGATGTACCTCTGGTGGAGTTTATGTACCTTGTATTTACTTTGAGGATGTCCCTCTGGTGGAGTTTATGTACCTTGTATTTACTTTGAGGATGTCCCTCTGGTGGAGTTTATGTACCTTGTATTTAAGCGCATGTCATATGAAAGTTACCGTAGGCGACCCAGGTCTTTGTTGTACTTGTGTGACGTCTTTCGAGCGCTGATTAACTCCCTTGTGTGTTGATTCTGCACCAGCCCCCTGGGCCTCGTTCTGTTTCAGTCAGAATTCTGATTCCTGACCTCTATTAGACTACAGCGCCTATACTTCCTTGACGCTGACTTCTGGTGAATCTAGACCCTCAACAGATCACAGAGTGCAGCTCAACAAGCGACTGAACATGGTTCGA
>CAUZXP010000298.1:0-15356 GCA_963584105.1 Alviniconcha strummeri | reverse complement strand
AATGTGTACACGTATGGCGTCCGTGTTGTAATGAAAAATGCTGGAAACTATCAAAATTTTTCACTGATGTACTACCTAAGTACAGAACCCCCACAATGGGTTGAAGTACGGCATCCCTCTCGTGTTGAAAGGCCAAAATGTCTAAATCTTCGCCGATGTACTCATGGACTGTACAACACACTCACACACACACACACACACACACACACACACACACCACACACACACACACACAACTTCCTGTAAGTCTTTTCGTTAAATTTATGATCGATCTTTTCGGTTTGTTTCCGCAGCAACAGCCTAAACATACATGCAGCTTCACAGAAATGTGGGTCAGTTTTGGAAGGGGCCTTGTGCATGTGATGTCACTGATCAACGTGACTCTGACAACAACAAAAAGTCTGTTGGCTGGATTTTCGATCATCGCAGAACTCATGATCTAAGTGTGTAATTAGCCCTTCCTGACCAGCGGCAGCTCTATCAGCCTTCCTTCACTGGATTTCCATTGACTTTAATATCTAAATTGCCACTTTTTCTTCTTTTTATATATATATATTTTTTTTTAAATATATATTATCTCTCTCTGTCTCTGTCCTGAGGGTCTGTCTCTCTGTTTTCTGTCTGTCTGTTTGTCTGTCTGTCTGCCTCTCTCTGTCTCTATCTCTCTCTCTATATATATATATAATACATACATACACGAGAGAGGAGAGAGAGAGAGTGAGAGAGAGGAGAGAGAGAGAGAGAGATGAGAGAGAGAGAGAGAGAGAGAGAGAGAGAGAGAGAGAGAGAGGTTAATGTGTTCATGCTGACTGTTGAGGAAATGAACTGTCAGTCATTCCGTGTCATATCCACTTTGCCCTGATGGCCCAGTACTGCCAATTAATCCACGTTCTGTTGAAGGAAGTCGTGTTGCCGGCATGGCAAGCGCAGGACGTTTTGTTTCCGTTTAAACTACGAAACTACTGTGTCACTGACCACCGCTACTGCATCTCCGCAGAGCGGGCACAGGGGGAAAAGAGCCTGACGGGAGAGATGGAGGACAACTACGCTCTGCTGGGAACTTTGGGCTACACCAACCCCTACCTTCATCCCTACAAAGGTAACGGTGTGGTCCCCGTGCCTTGTCGGTCTGCAAGGCTTAGTGCGTGGACCTACACTTGGGTTACTGTGTCTGTCCTGTGGCTGAGTTGCTGCAGCATTTTGAGTGCTATGAAATATTATCTTCGTGTCACCTTGATGGAATTCTCTGTCTCTCTGTCTCTGTCTGTCTCTCTGGTGTGTGTGTGTGTGTGTGTGTGTGTGTGTGTGTGTGTGTGTGTGTGTGTGTGTGTGTGTGTG
Source organism: Alviniconcha strummeri (assembly GCA_963584105.1). Classification (NCBI taxonomy): domain Eukaryota; kingdom Metazoa; phylum Mollusca; class Gastropoda; family Provannidae; genus Alviniconcha; species Alviniconcha strummeri. Next base: position 14,018 of record CAUZXP010000298.1, on the reverse strand, counting down.
TGTGTGTGTGTGTGTGTGTGTGAGAGAGAGAGAGAGGAGAGAGAGAGAGGAGAGAGAGTATTTGTGTGTTGTCACGAGTGTGTGTGTGTTGTGTGTGTGTGTGTGTGTGTGTGTGTGTGTGTGTGTGTGTGTGTTGTGTGTGTGTGTGTGTGTGTGTGTGTGTGTGTCCCGACCCGGCCTGCCATTCACTCTCTCAGCACACCCTGTCTCGTGCGAGGGGTGGGAGACTGTATCAGCTGCGTTTTACTCAGCGCGATATTACTGAGTAAGACGTTTGACACAGAGACGAAGCACCAACGACCATGCTTCCAAATGTCAGTCCCTTACTGAACCCTACATTGACCAGCTTTCACTGCTCAGCACAGCTCCCTTGTCTCCCGTCTTTCCAGGGAGGTGTACGTTGTGTGAGGATGTCCAGGGCCGAAGCTGACTGACCACATACTGGTGATGAACGTGGACGACGGCGAGGTCCGGGCAAAGGTCTGTCTTTTTTTCTTCAGTTAATGTCTCACCATGGCTTTGACTGGCGTCAGTATTCTCATCATAGTCACCCTCCATGTTCTATCTGTTCATCACGGGTCGATTTGTTTCAGACACGGGTCTACTAAGAGCAGCATATGTTAATGTAAAATAAAATGTCTATATATAACTATGAGCTTTTATTCCCCGCACCTGTTGGTCTCTGTCTCCCCGGCCCTGTCAGTTTCAGTCACTAACTAACCCTGTGTGTTGTGAGGTGACCCTGTGTGGTTGTTCACTCACACTTAGTCACTAACCCTCTGTGTTGTGAGGTGACCCTGTGTGGTTGTTCACTCACACTTAGTCACTAACCCTCTGTGTTGTGAGGTGACCCTATGTGTGGTTGTTCACCCACACTTAGTTCACTAACCCTCCTGTGTTGTGAGGTAACTCTGGTTGTGGTTGTTCACTCACACTTAGTCACTAACCCTCTGTGTTGTGAGGTAACTCTGGTTGTGGTTGTTCACTCTCAGTCACTAACCCTCTGTGTTATGAGGTGACCCTGTGTGGTTGTTCACTCACACTCAGTCACTAACCCTCTGTGTAGCGAGGTGACCCTGTGTAGTTGTTCACGCACAGTCACTGACTAACGCTCTGTGTTGTGAGGGTAACCCTGTGTGTGGTTGTTCACTCTCAATCACTAACCCTCTGTGTTGCGAGGTGACCCTGTGTAGTTGTTCACGCACAGTCACTGACTAACCCCTCTGTGTTGTTAGGTAACCCTGTGTGTGGTTGTTCACTCTCAGTCACTAACCCCCTGTGTTGCGAGGGTGACTGTGTGGTTGTTCACTCTCAGTCACTAACCCTCTGTGTGGTGAGGTAACCCTGTTGTTCACTCTCAGTCACTAACTCTCTGTGTTGTGAGGTGACCCAGTGTGTGGTTGTTCACTCTCAGTCACTAACCCTCTGTGTTGCGAGGGTAACCCTGTGTGGTTGTTCACTCTCAGTCACTAACCCTCTGTGTTGTGAGGGTGACACTGTGTGGTTATTAACTCACGCTCAGTCACTAACCCTTTGTGTTGTGAGTTGACCCTGTTTGGTTGTTCACTTGCAATCACTAACTAACCCTTCATGTTGTGAGGTAACCCTGTGTGGTTGTTCACTCACGCTTAGTCATTAACCCTTTGTGTTGTGAGGTGACCCTATGTGGCTGCTCACTTGCAATCAGTCACCAACTAACCCTTCGTGTTGTGAGGTGACCCTGTGTGGTTGTTCACTCACGCTCAGTCACTAACTAACCCTGTGTGTTTGAGGTGACCCTGTGTGGCTGTTCACTTGCAGTCAGTCTCTAACTAACCCTTTGTGTTGTGAGGTGACCTTGTGTGGTTGTTCCATCTCAGTCACTAACCCTCTGTGTTGCGGGTGACCCTGCGTGTGGTTGTTCACTCACACTCATTTGCAAACTAACCCTGTGTATGCCCGACTGACTGATCGATTCATTGCATGTTTTTCAGAGGATCTTGGACAGAAAGCCAGCGGGTTACTTGTCTGACCACTTTGCCATCTGGATGGACATCTGCTTGGCGATGGATTGAGCACTTCTCATGCAGTGCTTTGGTGGACCCTGTGAAGAAGATTTTTAAATTAGAAACCATATTTTGCTGCAGTTGTTCATTTGGCTTTCAAAAGTTAATCATTTAGATCACAAAATGACATGATTAAAAACTGAGCAAACCACTTTATTATGTTCTGCATTGGATTTATTTTGTCAAGTTCATTGCTGGTCCGGCAACTGAGTCAATGGCTGATTGACTGATCACTACACAATCTGTTATCAGTGTGTGTGTGTGTGTGTGTGTGTGTGTGTGTGTGTGTGTGTGTGTGTGTGTGTGTGTGTGTGTGTGTGTGTACTGATGTTTTTTTCTGTGTTGCAGACACATGTATGCATACAATAAATCACATGCATATTCATTTACATGCCAAGCTAGTGGCAATGTAAATGGCTAATGCAATATATGTACATTCTGTTGTAACATATACTGTGATATAACATGGAAATCATGTTTTTCTCCAAGCTCTTTGTATATGTACATGTATTTAGTGTTGTACATATAATACTACATGGAAATAATAGGCATCTTTTCTCTCACTAAGCTCTTTGTATATGTGTATGTACATATATTGTAATACTACATGGAAATAATAGGCGTCTTCTTTCACTAAGCTCATGGTGTATGTACACACTGTTGTACATATACTGTGATACTTCATGGAAATAACAGGCATCTTTTCTCTAAGCTCTTTCTGTGTTCATGAATGTTCATGAGATTGAAATTTATGTTAAACTGGGGTGAGGGGAGTGGGGGGGGGGGGGGGGGGAAGGACAGACAGACAGATGGACAAAGAGAGGGATATCTAAATAGGAACAGAGTTGAAAACAGTTTGTTCATTGTGACATGTGCATGATGGAAGCTTGCAGACATAAAGTTGCCTCAATAATAGGCAAGTCAAAAGAAAACAAAGACAGGGAAATATGGTCAGCTGTTTATGCAGATTATGTGCGAGTAAACTAAACGTATACATGCCACAAACTACAAGCTGAGACAGTCACCTACATAAGAAACTTACCCTTGTTTCATTGAAAGCATTGAACAATCCAGTTAACCATTTAACGATCAGTTAACCATTTGACAATCCAATTAACCATTTGAAAACCCAGTGAACACAATCTGTCATTGTACACATGCTGAATTGTTTTATTTGTTTACAAATCTGAAACAGAACACGGCCCAGAGTGCTTGTGCAGAATCAACCCACAAGGGAGTTAATTAGTGCCAAAAAAAAAAAACGTAACACAAGACAACAACTAAGACCCTGAGTTGCCTCCGGTAACTCTCACCTGGAATGCATGCCTATAGTACGAATGGTAATTCTCACCTGGCATGCATGTGTATGTTAAGTCTCACCTGGTACATCTGTCATAAAAACATGAGGATGTATCTCTGGTGGAGTTTATGCACCTTGTATTTACATGCAATACTACCTGTCCCTAATAGGCCTACTCGCCTCTGCGGACATTAAGCAACATTATTCCCTGCATTGCAGGTGAAAGTTACCATAGGTGACTAAGGTATTTGTTGTTGTTCTTGTGTTACATATTTTGAGTGCAATTTAACTCCACTGTGTGTTGGATCATTTGTTTATGTAAAAGAAATATACAAATAAACAAAGGTGTAATTTGAACTACTGAGTTCCTACGCTGTGGGTCAAATCTGACCCATTCTCTTTATAGAGGCCCAGTTGTCCTGCTATATAAAAAAAAAAAACATGAGTTCAAAATAATTTACAATGTACAGACTGGGTAGACCAAAGCCAGGTACATGCATGCACACAAACACACACACTCTCTCTTGATTGACTTGCTGTTATGCACTGTTGCTGAACTTTTTTTAAATCCATTTTATTACCAATATTGAAGAAGAGTTTGTGACAATATTTGAAGCTCTTTCCTTTCATCAGAGGACCAACAGCAGCATAGATGCCACCACAGGTGATAAAGTGTCATTAATAATTTTAATGAAACATAAACAAATTGATGCTTAAACACACACTTACACAGCATGCATACATACATGTGCATACAAACATGAAAAGTCACCAATTTCAGCTACCTACAATTTAATTACAAACCATTGCTTCTGATGTATTTTACCGAAATAGAATATTTCATTTCACAGACCAGGCACATTCAGTATGGCTTCCTAAAAACAACAACAAAATTCAGCTAATGTTCCAGGACCCCCACCCCTCAAAAAACCAAAAACAACAAAAAAAAGAAAGAGAGAGAGAGAGAGAGAGAGAGAGAGAGAGAGAGAGAGAGAGAGAGAGAGAGAGAGAGAGAGAGAGAGAGAACGTAAAATACCCAAACCAGAACACATGAGGGAGGGTGAGGTAGTATATATCTCTATCTATCTATCTATCTATATATCTATATATATAATCTTGGAATGAACTGTGTGTGCAAACGAAGACATGATGACAGAACCTGTATGGTGTTACTATTCATTTTTTAAAGCAAGTGTGCCCCCACCTCCCCACTCCTTGCCACCCCCAGTCACACACTCTCTTCCCCTCTCTCTCTCTCTCACACACACACACACACACACACACACACACACACACACACACAATAATGTCCAGATACATCAATGAAACATATTTTAACAATCTAGAGTGTGGTTTCACTCAGGCATATATATATATAAAAGAAAACTGAAATTATACCAACCAAAAAAAGACAAAATGTTGAAGTAAAATTTTCATATTTAACTTAAATAATTTAACACTAACAGTAATGTGAATATTCAAATAAAAGAATCTTGGACATCATTTTTTAAATTTCATCTGTTAAAAAACTTCTAATGGTTTACGAGTCTATCTATTCTGAGTTGTATTGCAAAATGTATTTGATCACTCAACAAAAGATTGTTTTGCATTTCCTTCATGCATGGACAGATTCATGACAAAATCAAGTCCACAGCTTCTTTCAAATCTTGAACAACAACATCAATGTCAGCCTTGGTTGTTTCTCGGCCCACTGACAGACGTAAAGCGTTGCGAGCCAGTTTTTCTGGAACCCCCATGGCCAGCAGAATGTGTGACGGTTTGTTCTGTGCATGGCATGCCGCCCCGACACTCGCCTGCAGGGCCTTCACTTTCGACAACACAACATGGCCCTCCAGACCCTCTTTCACAAAAGAAACATTGCACGTGTTGGGCAGCCTCTTGCTGGTGGAAAACTTCCCATTGAAGTGGACTGCATCGCCAAATTCTTCCAGGAGTTTCGTTTCCAGGTAGTCTCGCATATTCCTCATGTGGGATTCATACTGAGAAATGTTCTTGTGCACCAGTTCAGCCCCTTTGCCAAGGCCTGCAATCATAGGTGTGTTTTCTGTTCCAGGGCGAAAGTTCCTCTCCTGTCCACCCCCAAACAGCATGGGGTAGACAGGTATCTCCACGTTGGGGCCACAAATGTACACAGCTCCAATGCGAGGTGCATAAAACTTGTGTCCGACAATGGTAAGAAAGTCCACCCCCAGGTCGGTGACATCCACGGGGACCTTGCCCAGAGCCTGGGCGGCATCGGTGTGCAACAGCACTCGCTTACTTGGCAGAGACTGGCCGGGCATTCTCTGCATCCCTTCAGAGATCTCTGCCACAGGCTGGATGATGCCGCTCTCGTTATTGGCCAACATAATTGTGATCATAATGGTGTTTGGCCGCAGTGCTGAAATGACATCCTCGACTTCCACCATCCCGCTTTTATGTGACACTGGCACATAGGTAACTTCAGCCACGCCATCTTTCTCGAACTGTTTCAGAACACATTCGATAGAGTCATGTTCAACGTTAGAAGTTATGAAGTGAGGGACTGATTTGGAATCCTGCTCGCCAGTGCCGTGTTTCCCAGTCTGCGAATGTCTGTGCTCATAGAAATACTTGACGGCCATCTGAAGGATCCAATTGTTACCTTCTGTTCCCCCGGAGGTGAAAATAATATCTGTCGACCGCCCACCGACCATGAACGCCAAGTTGCTCCGGGCTTCGTCGATGAGTTTCTTCGCCTTCACACCAGGCAGATAACAACTGGACGGATTTCCCCACGCTTCTTTCATCGCGGTTGTAATAACTTCTTGTACCTCTGTTGCCAAGGGCGTCGTAGCATTGTAATCGAGATAAACTTTCTTCGTCTCCATAGTTGTATCATCCCACACGGTTAGAAGTTCTACCAGGCGACTTTTCTCAATTAGCCGTGGGCATTACCTCCCTTATTTGCAGTTAACTCTTCTGTGTCGTGGAAAACACAATCGGTATAAAACTCTGCAAAATGGCGTCGTCGAGAAATCCACCGAGAGAAAGACTTCAGGACTTGGAAAAAATCGAGGGAACAATTGCTTCAGCGATGCAAAGCGCAGGTACGGGAAACACATTAACCATCGATTTATAAGACTGAGAGAGAGAGAGAGAGAGAGAGAGAGAGAGAGAGAGAGGGTTAAAAGTTTAATAGTAAGTTAGTGTTTATAATGAGTTGAATAACAACAATAATAATATACATTTAACATTATATTAAATTATTAATATAACTATAATACTCAAGGATACACACACACACACACACACACACACACACACACACACACACACACACACACACACACACACACACACACACACACACATGTTGAAGGATTTATTTGTACAAAACTGGAAACAAGAGCAGCTAATTTAACTTAAACAGTTAAACTGTAATATAGTGTAAAGGAATATAAACGTTTTTAACTTAGATATAATGTTTTAAGAGAGAGAGAGAGAGAGAGAGAGAGAGAGAGAGAGAGAGAGAGAGAGAGAGAGAGAAAATGTCTGTTAACTTATAATGTTGATCTGAAATAGTGAAAGAAGGCAATACAGTGCAGACATTGTTGGGTGCTCATTCCTGTTCCGTGCTCCACAGGTCAGGCCCTTCAGGAGCTGTCCAAAGACAAGCCAGCATTGAAGCATGCTGAGAGTCACACCTCCTCCTTCATCAAGACCCTGCAGGAGGTGGAGAGTGCACTCATGCAGCAGATCACCTACCTGATGCAGGTCACCACAGGTGAGCATGGCATTGCCATTGGGAGCAAATGAAAACCTGCAGGTGGAGAGTGCTCTCATGCAGCAGATCACCTACCTGATGCAGGTCATCACAGGTAAGCATGGCACTGGGAGCAAATGAAAACCTGCAGGTGGAGAGTGCTCTCAGCTAACCCATATTGAGCTCCAGTACCATGTGTATTGAGAATGATATTGATGGCTGAAATAGCCAAAAGGAAAGGAAAAAAGAAGAAGAAAAAAGACATAAAAATAGCTGAAAAACACTTCATGTTGTGATTTCAGCCATAAAATTAAAAGGCTTAATCTTAAAAAATTAATATAGTATTTTCTGTGGCTGTTTTATTTTTAGTCATTGGTGTTCTTTGTTGCTACTTCAGTGATCAAATGGGTAACTTCACAATGTGTATACTATGTTACCATTTTAACCATAAAAAGGTTAACCCATATGGCATGTCACCATTTTACTTTTTAGCCTTAAATGTGTTAACCTTAAATTATGACTTGTATGAGTCACAGGTATGCTCACAATAGTCCGTGTTTCCATACCAGCCCGTAAAAGTTTAACCTCACAATATTAAGTTGCCATATCAGTGACAATAGACTTTATCTCACAGCATTGTGCGTCAGTGTATTTCAGCCCTACAACGGGTTTGACCTTGACGTCAAACTATGCTGTGTTGCTCTTGCAGCGCAGCCCCACGAGGGTTCCTGTTACTCGGCCACCAAGGAGCTGCAGATGGCCATGCACCGGAGCGAGCACGTCAAGAGTCGCTTGGCAGAACTGGACAAGCTGAAGCAGGACCACCTCAGGCTCAAGCTGCAGCAGCAGCAGTCTGCTGGCATGACACGCAGCCATTCTCTGCCAGAACAGCCGCCTCCACGATGAGGAAGAGTGTGCTTTGGGGGGTGGGAGAATGCTAGTGAAGGGCGAGGACCAGGGAGGAAGGGTATGGAAGCGCGAGATATGGGGGAGGGGTGGGGCTGGGGGAGGGTGGGGGTAAGACTAAGAGTGTGGTCACTTGATTCCAGTTTTGATACTGAGACTATATTTTTATGAGTGAAACAGTTGAACACCCTTGTTGGTGTTACTTACTGCATTGTCTGGCTACACACATATATATTATGCAACACTGCATAAAAAAATGTGCCTGTGTATGTGTGGATCACTGTACGTGTGTATTACGACTGTGTGTGTGTGTGTGTGTACGTGTGTGTGTGTGCACCATGTGTACTCATCTTGCAAGATCTGCATCCTATTTCATTCTTAAAAACTGAGGTTTGATTCATCAGAGGTCAACTTACTCAGATGGTCATGCTTTATGCTCCATGAAAGCTGGGTCAGTTGATGGATCAGATGTGAAAACTGGACAGGTTAGCATCAGACCAGAAGGCAGCCAAACCCTTGAGTAGACGTGGTGTGTGTTTTTGATGTGATTTCATGTCAGTGAATTGGATGAAGTGAAAAACTGTCAGTAAACTTTCATGTCAGTGAATTGGATGTAGTGAGAAATTGTCAGTAAACTTGTCCGCAGATGAGCTGGTAGTCTTTGTGATTTATTTGCAATGCATGATTTTACCACGATTTTTGTTGCAATAATAATTACAGTATTTATACAGCACAAAATCTTGTCTGGAGAGATTATTCTAAGCGCTTACACACAGTCACTTGCACACACAAGAATATTGACTATACACTACTGAATTTACAGATGGCTTAACAGAAAACAAACAATGTGTTGAGATCAGTGTCATAGTGTAGAGATCAGTGTCGTAGTGTGCAGAGATCAATGTCATACTCATAGTGTGCAAATATCAGTGTCATAGTGTCATTGTGTGCAAAGATCAGTATCATAGTGTGCAGAGATCAGTATCAGTGTGCTGAGATCAGTGTCATAGTGTGCAGATATCATTGTCATAGCTAGTGTGCCGAGATCAGTGTCAGCAACTGTGTAATGAAGGCATCACCAGAACAGCCATGTGGACACATGTAACTTGTCCTATTCAGAACAATTATTGAGAGTATGGGCAATTCACTAATTGTGATACCTGTTTGACTGGGCCATGGGAGACTAATTTGCATAATTCCTTGAGCGTGTGTAGGTGTGGTTGTGTGTGTGTGTGCGCGTGCGTGTAAGTTATTGTTTGCTAGGTATGTGATTATTTTTATGGAAGAATACTTTAATGATTATTCATTCATGATGAAAACATGGTAACCACTCATTGTTCCTTCTGGACATCCCAGTTTAGTAGACAATGTTAGGTCTATTTAGCAAACTGAAGAAAGAAAGATAGTTATGATAATTCACTGAAACTGAAGTGAAAGGAAAAAACAAGTGACACGATCTGCAGGCGGACATTTTATTGGTGGCATGCAGTTCGCTGTCAGTGACATTCTCCTGCAGTGGCATTTATCTGGCAAATAGATCCAAGTATAACAGCAGATTTAAGTCTCTCTCTCTCTCTCACACACACAATCTCCCTCTCTCTCTCACACACACACACAATCTCCCCCCCCCTCCCCACCCACATACACACACATAATCTCTCTCCCTCTCTCACACACACACACTCACACACACATGGTTACTGTATCGATGGCTGTACAGTAGAAAAAATCCTCTGGACTGGCAAAATCAGTTTGTTATACTGAGATTATTATGATTTACTTTCGAGATGCAAGGCTGATTTTAGTTTGACTTCAAAAATCAAATTTCATGAGTCACTACTCATTACTAACAAACCTCATATTCTAACTTCAAAGCACAATTAATTTTTAAAACAAAATTCCTAAAGTGATTTTGTTCTCTTGTACTAGCTGGACCAAATGTGCTTTCAGATGGCTAATTCTTTTCACAACTGCCAAAACAGTAATGATACATCAAACCTATGATATATATTAAAAAGACCACTACACGTCATGCTGCAGCAAACCTGAACAAAACTGTCAAGTTACTTTTCTTCTGTTTCCTTAACCTTGTGAAAGACACTGAATTCAAAGAAGAAAAACAGTCTTCAGAAAAGATCAAACTGAACTGATATTTTTAATTTTTAATCTTACCCAAATTTGTTTTGCTATCATCATAGCTATGAGACAGATGAGTTGATGTGTTACAACAGTGATTAAAAGTTGCCTTGTTTTCAAGAGTGAGTGTTGAACTGACAGCAGGTGGGAAGCACAAGCAAAAAATGAACAAGGGTGCATAGAACCTGCCTTGGGGCAGTCTCTGTGTGATCGGCAAGTCAGTGCACTTAAGATGAATAGTGTTTAGTAAATTCAGTCAAAACTCTTAAAAAACAAATTCTGTTTTTTAAAGTTTATTTTGACCTTTTCTTTGCACAAACCATCTTTAACAGTCAAATGGATTACCCACATATTAAAGAGAGAGAGAGAAAGATTTGTTTTTGTTAGATTCACATGTTTCTTCAATTGTGTGGAACATGTTAAAAAATGTATTAGAAATGTTGAGAAAAAATGTATATATAAAAAAAGGAGTTGACCCACATTTAAAACTAAAACCTACAGGTACGACTTTTGTTATTATGATTTTATTTTTTAAATCTCTAAACGGATAATGGTCATCAAAACAAGCACAGAAGTGTAAAATTCAACAGAGGTTATTATTAGTTTTAAGGATCTAAGAACGCCTTTAAGAAAGATCTGTGTTTGATCATCTCCAAGAAAAATCAAACAATGTTTTTATCACCGCTGGTTTTACGTTGGAAAAACATTATTTCACTAATATCTGTGATAGCACTAGACATTTTTTTTAAACAAGAATGCATCTGTATGGTAGCGAAAGTGGTTTATGGAAACTGGTCAGATAATCACTGTAACCAATCAAATACACTGCTATCTAAAGATACTGCTACTAGAGTTCAGCTAGCAAACATTTTGTTTCCTTCCCCACCTACAACACACACACACACACAAACACATACACTCTCTCTCTCATCTGCATTTTTTTCAAATGGGGTGAAAGGGGGGAATTTTCTGAGAACCGGTCAAGCAAAATGACAGCTGGTATGTCTGACCAATATAGAAAAATTGTGTTAAACTTGTTTCCAGTATAACATTATATGCTAATCTGGAAACTACCACTACCAGTTAATGCAACCATTTCAAAGTCACACACAACACACAAAGCACTGAGTGCATTGTCTTGTCCACACATGTAAATTGTAGTCCAAGCTGCAACATTGTAAAGTTAGGAATGAATGAAAAGAATGGATCCAAATCATGTATTCTGCTTTAAATGAAGCACATCATTTTATTTATCAAGTGCATGACACTGCAATAACACTCACCATATATGTCATACATACAAATTTGCAACCATCCTCTGAAACTGTCCACAATGATGAGGATCTAGTTCCTTCACACACCCTCCACTCATTCCAATGGTCAAACATGCTGGGTACCCAGAATGCAGAGAGCTGGCCACTTGCAGGGTAAAGGTAGGTACAGGTTAAGATGTGGTAAAACACCATTATTTGATGAGTAAATATTTGTCCAGCCAACTTTCAAATAAATACAAAGAAGGGGGTACAAACACTCCCATTTGAATTGGCTAAATAAGAGTAATTGACTGAACTTGGATGATTGAGATTTAAAAGGTTACTTTGTGGTATAAGACAGACCCATGACATAGGAATCATGTAGTTCAGGGTGAACTCTGTCCACTGTCCTTACAGTGAGGGTGAGGTCAGACTATGGGTCCTCCACAGACCCATGACTGGGTCCTCCAGAGACCCATGGCATAGGGATCATGTAGCTCAGAGTAAACTCTGTCCACTCTTCTTACATTGTGGGTGAGGTTGGACCCTGCATAACTATGGGTCCTCCACAGACCCATGACACAGGGATCATGTAGTTCACTGAGAACTCTGTCCATTGTCCTTACATTGTGGGTGGGGTCAGACCATGCAAAACTATGGGTCCTCCACAGACCCATGACGCAAGGATCATGTAGTTCACTGAGAACTCTGTCCATTGTCCTTACATTGTGGGTGAGGTCAGACCCTGCAAAACTATTGGTCCTCCACAGACCAATGACAAACGGACTGTATAGGGCCTCGTAGCCTAATTTATATACATGCGAGTCTAAAATCACAAAGTTACTAACAGCCTTTAAAAGTTAAAGTATACATGCGTATAACTGACCTAAATTAGTAAAGCCAGTTCCTGAAGGACAAATGACCAACATCTCTGCAAATGGATCCCCATTCAAATTAATACAGCATTGCATGGTTAAATTAATAACAGCCCAAATACATTAAACTCGCTCCAAATCAACAATGCCAATGAATATGAGCTATGACCCCTTTGAAGCAAAGAATGGCAGTCCTCGGACAAAATCATCCAGCTTTGTTTTGAACAGCTCACTCGTGATGGGCTCGCCCAGTTCCGTCAGTGGATTCTTCACCACATGCTCAACATAGATCTGCAAACACACAGTTGCTGCTATAACATTAAACACAATACAAATATGATGATAAGGAATATATTTTTAAAGATAACCTCTACAGTTAACAACTTACAACTGTAACAAAGATTATACTGTTACTATAGACATTTTCTTTCAAAATAAAATTTCAAACATAACAAACCTGTAATAATAAAAATAATAAAAGTATTTAAAAAGCTCAAAATCTTGTCCATGGAAACTATTCTAACTAGCGCATACACGCATGCACACACACACGCACGCACACACAAACACACACACACACAAAGCATTCTGACTATACAAAACATAATTTACACAAACTTGTACACAGTACACACACACACACACACACACACACACACACACACACACACACACACACACACACACACACACACACAGTTGAACTGTTCTTCAATATGGTTAAAATTAAAGTACTACTACACTGCTGGCAAACTCACAGAGCTGAAAATTTGCTGCAGGACATCACGGATGTTTCCAACGTTGAGGTCTGTATTCATGATTAACTTAAGTCCACTGGGTGTCTCAAAGAAATGCAGCTTGTACTTGCTGGTCTTGAAGTTCAGGAAACCATCCTGTCTGAGTGTGTTAAGGTCAAGGCTGGTAAAAAATGGAGAGAGAAAAAAGAAAAAGAAAGAAAAAAGATGGAACTACAAAACTTCACATGCACAGAAACAGACAGACACACACATGCACACACACACACGCACACACACACACACACACACACACACACACACACACACACACACATTTATACACACTAAAGCAAGTACAAAACAAATCTGTCACAATATTTCTGCATATAAAGCAAATGATCAGACTGAAACTTATTTAAAACAGGACCATATGTTGCTAAGTTCTAGTCCTTTTGCTCTTTCTGTCTTGTCATGTTTCTGCTAATGGCTGATTCTCCAAATTATTTGTTGAGAGAGGATTTTTCATAAATTGTATGGCTCTTGTTAGGCAGCTAGGACAAGTTGGTAGGTGGCATAAATATATGCAGCTTGCTGCCATATAGCATGTGTATACTATTATGCATAATTTATTAATTATATTTTCTGTCCATTTCTTCTTCTTTTTCCTTTAATTTTTGTCTCCTTTAATCTGCCCTGGTATCATTATTAGATAAAATGGTCAGTGACACCAGCATTCCCTAGCCTTATATATTATGCTTTTTAAACAAGGGCAATACTGAAAGGACTGTTTGAAAATGTGTTTGATGTTTGTGTATAGTTTTATATAATTTATAATTATGTCTTTGTCAATATTAAACTCCCCTTTAACCTTGAAAACAGGTCTTGGTCATTAAAACTGGTATGAATGACTTATTACTATATTAGGATTAGGAATAGGAAAGCTCAGTGATTGTTATGCAGTTTTGTATATATGTGTGTGTGTGTATATATATATACACATATATCCCTAACTCAAACATCA
>CAUZXP010000297.1:79400-125400 GCA_963584105.1 Alviniconcha strummeri | reverse complement strand
GGTCCCAGAAAACTGTCAGCTAATGAGAAGTTTTTTGTTGGTGCTGAAACAGTAGTAAGTTTGTTACAAACAACTCAAATTATGTCAGACGTTTGTTGCTTACGCCAGCTCAAATAAAACCAATATCGTTTGAATCGAGACGGACCTTCTTTTTTTTCTTTTTTTTTACCCGGGGTGGATGCGTCTCATGTTTACGTGCGTGCTTGGGCGCTAGGTTGTTTCCACAGTCATATCAGTACCCGAACCTTTCGGAGGGCGCTGCATGACCGCGTCGATGGACAGCTGCGCGGAAATAAAGAGTGCCCTTCAGTGGCGTAACCAAGAGTCTGGAGGAAGGTGCCGGAAAGCGATGCTATGTGCGTGCGGAGGAGCAAGAGCCATGGAATAAAACACGTTTCATTCTGTTATTAAGAAACGATTTAAAAATGGCGGAGATCATGAGTTTTTAAGGTAAATGACGAGCTTCTTCAGTAGGATATCGTGTTAATGAGCCTTCATTACATCTAGGAATACCACGCCAGACATTGCAGATGGATTCAGAGCTGTCAGCCAAAAATGTATAAGGCGTGCCAGTGCAGTGTTGCGTAATAGACGATTTCCGGAAATAACAGGCAAAGATAATTTAACAGTGTTTTCTTACTCCGGGAGAGTGAAATCCCCTCAATGGACGCGGCAGCTGAGAAGAGCCGATCTGCGAGTTTTAGATCTTCAGGCATGGATCTATTATAATTTATACTAGACCACCAGCTGGGGGAACCTACTATCCGATCTGCATTTTTCCCACGAACAGTGAGCGCTTGATCGGCATTTCTGATGCCTTTTCTGCCTTTTGTTTACGGGTATCCGTCATCTTCCCGACGTGCTCACGGTACCCCAACAAACGCGTGCCTACTCTGCGCTACACCCACAGGCATGGACTGATATAATTATACAGGCCATGCCTGTATGCATTTACCGAGTGCATTCCCCTGGATTTCGGAAGATCGTCTATTATTTACGTCCAAACCTAGGTCTTGCCTGCTAGTTTGCATTTTCATGAAATATTTACTCTTTTTCCTCGTGGTTTTTTGTTTTTGTTTTTTTGTTTTTGTTGTTGTTGTTGTTGTATATTATAATGCTTGTGTGCGTGTGTGATGTGCTTTGATTTTGGTTAGTTGTGTATGATGCACCATCGGTTAGATTCCAGTCTTGTTTTATACGTAGATAGTGAGATAGTCATTATTCTGTCGCTTTCATTTATTCGTTAATATGATTTTGTAATTCTCTCTCTCTCTCTCTCTCTCTCTCTCTCTCTCTCTCTCTCTCTCTCTCTCTCTCTCTCTCTCTCTCTTCCCCGTCTGTCCCTCTCTGTCCCGCTCTCTCCTTCTTTCTAAACATACATACATATCGGTATTCCAAATTACCAGAAGAGGTAAATTGTCCTTTCTGTGAAAATACACCTGCGAGTGAAATCCATTTCCTTGTACATTGTCCAGTCTAAAGAAACCTTATGTAACCTAGTGTATTGTATACATGTTCCGGTCCATGACCCTATAACCTTTTCTTTCCGGTCCTTTTCCTTTTTGATTGGGTTGGGGGTTTATGGCCCAGTTATCTAAGGTGTTAAAAGTTGTGTGCTGGGCCGGCAGCGTCCTTTTCCCCCCAGTGTTCCTGCAGAGGCAGGTTGTTTGTTTACTGTTGCGGCCGGTGTTCATGTGTTCATCTCAGCGGAGAGCCTGCACTGTTTCCTGGTTGGTTGGTGTACAAATAAAAGTTATCTTGTAGCAACCTCTGACTTGTGGCTCTTCATCCATGCTTCCAACCTGCTTCCCTTAATTTGTGAGCATGCGAGTGACTGGACCTTCAAACCTTTTGGTGAGCGACTTTTTATTTTATTTTTATGAATGGAGGGCTGTAACTCATAACTGGTTTGATTTTGTTGAAAGTATGTGAGGTGAGCGAACACAATCTTTCTCACTGTCCTCTTCGAGCAGAGCATTTCCTTACAAGCACTATGGAATATTTCCCTGGATGAGTTTAGTGCTAGCTAACTAGTTACCACTTCTCCAGTTGCTTTAGCACAAGTCTGTGAACACAGAGGAAGGGCTTCGTGTAATGTCAGCCAACCGTTGACCAGTCGTTACACCCACAGTTACGGTATGAGCACAATGGAAAGTCTTAATGCGGTGTTAGTTAAGTACTTACCAGCGGAAAGAGGAAGCGCTCGACAATCTTCCTTGAAAGGAAGAGAAAGGATAACCGTCAATCCAATCAACAGTTGAACTGTTCCAACGGGAACGTTAGGGAAAAACCTGACAGACGGGTGGTGCGCATATGGGAATTTCCAAGAGCATAGATACCATCTTGAACTGAACTGTTTACCAATTTTCAGTTGCTCTAACACACTTGAATCTGTGAGCCTAACGAGAAATCTTCCTGTGGTGTTAGTAAATTGTTTACCAGTTTCCAGTTACATTACCACAATTAGGTCTGGGAACACAGTAGAAAGTCATCCTGTGGTGTTAGCTAAAAGCTTACCAGTTTAGAGGTGCTTACCAAATAGTTAAGGATGTAAGCACAATGGGAAGTCTTGCTTCAGTTCTTGCCCAAAGACGCACTTCATCTTCCTTTTAGCGATTTGGTAACAACACTTACCGAGTGAGTGCTCACTGAATTGATGCCTTCACTGACCCACATGACAGAATGTCTTCCTTAGTGAGTACTTGCTCACCGTGCCACTTTTTGATCAGTTCGATGGCCGTGGATTTGTTGACAGTTAGTGAAACCTTCAGCATTGCGTCACTCTGCTCTGTACACAATTCAGTTTCCAGCTGCTTCAGTAAGTACATCTCCTGTGCCTTCAGGCGTTTCTCCATCAGCACGTTGAAGGTGTAGAGGAAGGGGTTCAGTGCAGAGTTGAAGGGCAACACGAAGATGGCCACAGCGACGTTAAACTCGTTAGGAATGGGAGTTCCCGTGGAGGCCAGCACACCCAGCAAGCCGATAGGGAACCAACACAGGAAGTCCGACAGAACAATGATGGTCAGGCGGCGCGCGATGGTGGCGTCTCTGGACCCCGATTTCTTCGAAGACGATATCGTGTTGGAGCGCACAGACCAGTAGATGATCGCCTGGCCCAGAGCGATCAGCACGAATAGTATAAAGTTCAGAACAATCATCACGCTGAAGGAGTAGTCGTAACCATGAAAACGTTTACGAGTGATGAATGGCAGCGGGATACAGATACCAGTCTGACTGTAGAATTTCCAATGTGAAGTCACGGGCAAGAGAGGAACTGTTGCCAAGACAATTCCAACTACCCAGACGATTGTGCAAGCCATCAGAGCGGAGCCGCGGCTAAAATGAAGTCTGCTAAAGGGAAAGCGCAGAGCGAGGAAGCGATCCAGAGTGATGAGGCAGATGATGAAGGCCGACACCTCAGTAGACATCAGAGACAGAAAGCCAGCGATCTTACAGACCGTGCTTTCCTTCCACTGGTCGTAATGCGAGAGGTATTCCCCACGATAGATCTGATCAGTCACCCCTACAATGGCCAGGTAGACCCCCATGGAGAAATCGGCCATGGAGAGATTGCTAACAAAGATACTGAAGCTACTCAGACCTGCGCCTTTCTTGACGAGGTAGAGTCTGGCCACAAAGCTGCCCGCGTTGCCCACAATAGACAGTGAAGCAAAGAGCCACAGAAACACGCGGTAGACGTTGGACTTGAGAAGGTCTTTACACGACGCCAGCAGGTCTTGCTCGGTGTGGCAGTTATTCAAGTCGAAGTCGTCGGGAAGCATGACTTCGCAACACAATATGTAGTTGTCAGCATGGACCAACTTCAGAGAGACTAGACCTCTCAGCAGATCACTAGGGTAATCCTTCAACGGTGAACCTCGCATGTCCAAGTTCTCCAACAGCGGCGTGGATTGGAAGCCTTCGTCGGTTATTGTCGTTAGCTTGCTCCACGAAACGTTGAGTGTCTTGAGGTTCGGGCAGCCGGCCAGTGCACTAGCGTTGAAGACATCGAGACTGGTATCAGATAAGGTGATAGTCTCAAGTACCATCATGCCTGGTTCCGGCGACTCCGTGTTTGTTATCGACAGCAAAGGGTTACCGGACAACACAAGAACTCGTAGATTATTCAAGGAGTGGAAATGTTGCATGCTGATGTGCTTTAGTCCATTTCCACTTAGATCCAAATGCCTCAGATTCGGAAGCGTCAAAATCGGCTGTGTGTCAATCTGGCAATCCGATAGACGAAGATGTATCAGAAGTAGGTTGTCAGACAAGTCACTAGGTGTCATGCCAGAACCACTGGCGTCCAGATAGCGAAGATCAGGGTAGGACCTGGCTGAGAATTTAACAGTACAGACAAAGGCCAGACCCTGGCATTGACACACATCAGGACAGGCCGGTTTTTTACACAGCAACTCATCATCAAACTGAGGACACTGGAACACACCGTCACACACGTGGTCAGGATGCAGACACACTCTGGACCCTCGACAGCGGTAGAAACCGGAACACGAGTATCTCTCACACGATGCCTCATCCTCACGGTTCGGACAATCATCCACACCATTGCAACGTAGATAGATGGGCAGGCAGTGTCCTTGTGAACACTGAAAGTGGGTCAAAGGACATTCATCTGAATTCTTCACCTCTCTGAGGATAGGCTGCCCTGTGCCATCCACGTCGAGTACTGATTGCTGAGAAGTCAGCGGAAGAGGGTGGACTTTTTTTGCACACGTTTCATCCGAACCGTCATAGCAGTCCGACGTTTCGTCACATTCTTGGTGAAGAGCAATGCACTGACCGGTCTGGCATCGAAACGAAGAATCCGAACAAGGAGAAAACTGACAAAAGTCCTCATCCGTGTTGTCTGCGCAGTGTTGAATACGATCACACACCAGAGTGTAGTGCAGAGTTTCATGGCTATATTCACACACAAACATGTCTATTGTGTCTTTTCCGGAGTGACATGACGTCATGAATTCTTTCGCCCTGCACTGCCCCTGAGTGTCACATGACAAGAAGTCCATTGTCAAGTGACCAGAAGGACACTGAACCATACTTACTTTCCAAACCGTGCGATTAATATCAATGGATATGCTGCTAACCAAGTGAACTTCAGTTTTCTTTACTGAACTTATAGTTGGTTTGCTGAATTCACAGAGTACGTCTGCGTGTGTGTTCCAATAATGACCATACGAAACTGCTGTATTTGTGAAAGGATCGTAAAAACCGCACCGGGGAGACTGAAAAGAGCTTTTGGAGAAAATCGTCTGTCTGCCATCGCGCCATTGCCACGCGTGTTTGTAAACCACATCCGGAATCACGAACTGTATTTTGTTCAACAGTTGTGCCCCGATGACAACAGTACGCGGATCCTTCACAGTTGCCATGATCTGCCTGAATCGTGCGACTTCATCCCGTGTCGCCAGTGTGACCAGCCTCTCGTTACGTTCAGTGCATTTAGAAGAGGCCTCAGTCCACGATGTAGTCCCTTCACGTCGAACAAACCGGTAACATTTTGTTCCCGCGTCTAGTGCTCCGTCTCCACAGTCGGTGCTAGCGTAACTGCAGCCTTTCTCGTCTTCGTTCCCTTGACATTCTCTTACCATATTACAGCCGAGCAGCGGCTTGAAGATGTGTAACCGGGGGACGGAGCAGTTGTACATATTGTTTGACAACTCCTGGGGCTGGGGCTCTTGGGACCTGGGGAAAATGGCGTACATCATCTTGAACCCAGTCAATTCTTCCTGTCTGTCGGTATGAAAGTAGAGTTGTATTGAGGAACGATACACCCGTGATGTTATGCTTTGCGTTCCGGTGAATTTCAGATTGCGGTTGGATGTTAGAACAGACAAGTGCAAGTAATCACGCCTACCCTGATCCAAAGCAAAGTGAACGAATTTAATCAACACGGACTCGTTGTCCGAAACATGCAGGTGAAAATACCCTTGATAGTTTTTTAAATAGACGTTGCGCAGTCCGTCGTAGCGGGGCGATGTCACATAGCCGACTGCATCCGTCAGCCGTGTCACAGGCAAGGCCACGGTTACAGGACGAACATGAAAATGGATCGTGATCAGTGTTCCAGGGCACAGTTGGCTTTCACCCCGCAAGACAAAGACGAACGAGGTACTGAAATTGAAAGTCACTTTTCTCTCGTTCAGCTCTTTCTGTTTGATGTATAACTCTTTGCGTTGGGGCGTGCCATAAACCCTAAATTCCTTAATACGATATTTATTACTGGCGGGCGAAATAGTTTCGTGGAACATTGATCCACCACTTGCAGAGTTGATGGGCTCCTGTTCTTTTCGCTATGATTTTGAGCGTGGCTGGTACTGTCGTGGTGATCGTAGGCATGTATCCCCAACGACATGCAGTTGTGTTGATAACAAAATTTGCGGCATCTTTTCGACACAGCATGGAGTCACATTTGTTTACTGACTCCACGGCCACGTTTGGACACGGAGTTATGGGAACTGTTACATTAAGGTTACTGGCCGTATCTCTTTGGGGGCGAACGGAACTGAGCGTGGTGGCAACAGTGTCAGTGTTTTCTGAAGCAGCTGTGACGATTTCAGGTCCAGGTGATGCCAAGAAGGCGATTAGAATCTGAATCACGAGGACCATGCTGAAAAACCACTTGTGGTCGGTTTGTCGTCCCAACACCCGCCGTCAGTTACGGTGTCTGTCGTCCGAACACCTGCCGTCAGTTACGGTGTCTGTCGTGCCAACACCCGCCGTCAGTTATGATGTCTGTCGTCCGAACACCTGCCGTCAGCTGCAGTATCGTCTCATCAAAAATCGTACATTTTGACAGCCGAGTTGAGAAGCCGAGCGAGTGATAGAGAGAGAGAATACTTTATTACACAATCACCAGTCGGCTTTTTTTGTGTGCAAATCTTCCCCTGCTGACAAACACAGCAACTATATTAGGTCAAACAAAAATACAAATAATTGCAGCAAACTAAAATACATCTTAAAGGACAAGTCCAAGGTTTGGGGTGATTTTTGACACGATTTCCGTTAAAGCTCGCTGAGAACGATGATGTAGGTGAAACTGTGATCTGAGGGTTATAAATGCACGAAAAAAGGCATTTTCTGTCGTACCGAAAGCGTCGCCACGACGCCCAAATCACGTGACTATATGCCTGCTATGTCACTCTGGGGAGTCGCTGCAAAATGGCCAACTCGAGCTCCGAAGACGAAACTGATCCTTTGCCCGAGAGACCCACAAGGATACAGCCGTATCAGTTTGAGCCTGTCAGGCAGGATTTTGAAAGAGTACCGGAACATCGTGTCAGCTTCGAAGCAAACCCCATGCGATATTCCATGGGGTTTGCGAAATCGCACTCACTGAAGTGCTCGCTACAAAAATGGGCGTGATGCGGCGCAGCAAGAAAGTCGGCTCGTTTGAATTGTATAAACTTAATCCACTTTCGCCTCACTGCGGGTCGATTGCGCGGGAGTTCTGCAAGTGTTATACCTGGGGTCGTCTGCGAATTGTTACAGTTCGCGGCAACACAGTAGGCCGGCATAGTTAACTTTTTTGTCGACCACACGCATACAGTTTACTGAAGAATGTAAGATGGCAACCGCACCGACTCCCCAGACTGACGTCACTTCCGGGGAAGTCTACAGAAAATAAAATCGATTAAAAACCAATAAAACAAAAAAACAAAATTTATTATTTTTATTTCATTAAATCTGAAACTAGTGACTCATTTGTCAATCATTACGATGGTCATTTTGCATGCTTAAAAACCATGGACTTTTACTTTAAGAAAAAAACAAAATCGTTTACTGTCTAAATCTTCGCAACATACGAAATCAACAAAGTAAGACAAATACATATCTGAATTTTCAGCAGAGAGGCACAGGGAGAGAATTACAAAATCATTTAAAAAATCAATTTAGACGAATAAAGGAAAGCGACAAGAGAGAGAGAGGGGGGGGGGGGGGTTTGAGATAAGCATTTTTGATTATTACGCCCAGCCCACGCCCAAACAAGGGACAATTTTAGATTTACTTATGGGTGTATACAAGCTTATGACATAAATAGAAACCACACATACACTCACACAAACACACACACACACACACACACACACACACACACACACACACACACACACACACACACACACACACACACACACACACACACACACGCGCGCGCGCGCGCGCGCGCGCCACGACGAAAGATAAAAACAAATGAACAAACAACAACAACAAACTGTAGGACTCCAGACTATTGCAGACAACCAATTTGATCAAAACCACCAAACGAGTTGTCTTTGGACCACCTCGGACGCCGAAGAAGAGGAATAAGGAAGTGTTAGGGACGGGGAGCCCAGGATGGCCACCCCGACTTTCACTGGCACACACCTCCTGAGCTCAGAGTGTCGGAGTTCAACTTCAGTGTTGCTTTACGTCCACCGGGACCATAAGGACTATTAGGGACGGGGAACCCAGGGAGCACACACACACACACACACGCACACACACATACAAACATACGCAGAGACACACCTACACACACACACACACACACACACACACACACACACACACACACAGGCACGCACGCACGCACGCACGCGCGCGCGCACACACACACACACACACATGCATACATAGAAACACAAACGCACATACACGCACACACACAAACACAGACACACACATGCATACTCACACAGACACATTCACAGACACAAACACATATTGTTACACACGAACGCACACACACACGCTCGCGCCCGCATGCACACACACGCACGCACGCACATACGCACGATCACATCTACACGCAAAAACACAGACACACACACATACACAAACGAACAGACACGGACAGACAAAACAGACGGACAGACACACTTACCCCCCCACACACACACACACACACACACACACGCAAGCAGCACGCACGCACAACATATACATGCACACACATACACACACACGCACGCAATCACGCACGCACGGACACACGCACGCACGCACGCACACACACACACACACACACACACACACACACACACACACACACACACACACACACACACACACACACACCCACACACGCATGCACACACCCCCACGCACGCACGCACGCACACACACGCACGCGCACACACACACACACATACACACACACACACACACACACACACACACACACACACACACACACACACACACACACACACACACACACACACACACGATGTTACATAGGCCAAATCTGGACATAAGGATGTGTGAGTTGATTCATGGACATTTTACACGTTTAGAAAGGATTTATACTGCGACCAGGCTTTGTTAGTACAGGCGTTATCAGGATGAAGTCGGTTTTGTGGCGTCAGCAGTTGGTGCACACTCCGAGCAGCGCTTTCCGGCACCTTCATGCAAAATGGTTACGCATCTGAAGAGGCACTCTTTATTTCCGTACAGCTGTCCTCCGACGATGTCAGCGCCCTCCGAAAGGTTTGGTTACTAATAACACTGTGGAAGGAACATAGCGCCCAAGCACCCACGTAAACATGAGATGCATCCTCCCCGGGTAAAAAGAAAGAAAAAAGGTCCGTCTCGATTGCAACGAGTTTGGTTTTATTTGTGCTGGCGTTAGCAACGTGGTCAGTTACAAAAGAAACTTCTGATATAATCTGAGTTGTCTGTTACAAACTTACTGCCGTTTGAGCATCATCGAAAAACTGTCCGTTAGCCGGACTGTCCGTTAGCCGACAGTTTTTCCGAGACCTTTGGCATAATCAACTGGGGCAGTAGCTGGACGAAGGATGTCGGAAAGCAGTGCTTGGAGTTTGCAATTGGTAGGCATCACGGTTGTGTCATGTCAGATGCGCAACACCAAACTCGCCGTAAACGTCTGTCAGTTTGTCACGAATTTCAACAGGAGCTCGGAATGCACCCCCGTTCTCTCAATATCGGCCATAAAATATTAAAATTTTCACCTGTAATCAACTTCAGGTTCGATTTAGGATTACCCAGCTTGTTACGTCACTTGTGTATCAACTGAAGCATGGCGAGCGAAGACGATCACCTGCACTGATCTTGCGAAAGCAGCGACTTTGAGGAAGATAAAACACTACCAGAAAATGCTAGTAAACAATATGGCCTACAGCCAACCAGTTTCAACCATGCACTGCAAAAGACGAATCTACTGATGATAGCAGTGATCAGGAGGAGACGCCGTTGGACTACGAACATGGCAGTTGCTCGCATTGTATCGAGTGGTAAGCATTTTTGTTTAATGTTTACTACCTTGTGTGTGTGTGTGTGTGTGTGTGTGTGTGTGTGTGTGTGTGTGTGTGTGTGTGTGTGTGTGTGTGTGTGTGTGTGTGTTTGTTTGTTTTTGGTTGTGTGTGTGTGTGTGTGTGTGTGTGTGTGTGTGTGTGTGTGTGTGTGTGTGTGTGTGTGTGTGAGTGTGTGTGTGTGTGTGTGTGTGTGTGTGTGTGTGTGTGTGTGTGTGTGTGTGTGTTTCCACTCAGGGGGAAATATCCTGGGACATTTTAAACGCCGCTTTGTGCCACAAATATCATCCCAATCACTCAAACAGGGTCATATCTAGCGAATGAAGGCAGCATTTGGAAATGGGAGAGTACATGATCGATTTATTTGCCGACATCAGAACTTTTCTCTTCTTTTTTTTTAAATTCTTTTTTTGGGAAGTGTGCACGGTTACTCAGAAACTAGATCCAGATCTAATGTTTGAAAGGAGTATACGCACAATAAAGGACAAAAACATGGAACAGAAATCGCTTTTTGTTGAAATTGTTGGGTTTATGCGCTTCGTATGACCCTGTTTGGATGATTCTGATGACATTCGTGACCTACAATGGCGTATTAAGTCTCCCAGGAATTTCCGACCGCCTCCTTGGATATTACCCACTAAGTCTCGACCATCATCACATTTTTGCTATGATCATAACCACATCTCATGACAACAAGAACTGAGGCTGTTGCTTTTGGTGTGTGAGTGCGGGGCAGAGGGATGGGAGTATATATTCTCACTTGTGACATTGTCCTTGGCTGCATCCTGCATTTGTATGGGTAAACACCCATTCGGGTTACACACATTCAACAAATCATGAGAAAGCAAGCTATAAGTTCCACAAATTCTGCATTTTTTATTTCTTTTTGAAATATGTATAACAGCAAAGCTTGATTTATTCAAGGTTTGCATGATTCATTTCACTGATACATTTACTTTCACATGTGATGTTTACATGAGCTATATTATGAGCAACCCACACACATGGTTAATTAGCAGTCTTAATGTAGCACATTTGGTCACTGCCGTTTGGGTGCCCACATGATAACCGACTTCAGTTTTCTGGTTCAATCTGTTGATTCTGAATCTCCACTGGAATGGAGAGAAGCAGGATCTGGCACGAAGGTGATCTAATGCAGGATTCTGGATTTGTGATAATGTGTAGCTACAGAAGAAGGCTATTCAGCCTAATTCCTAAAGCTGGATAGTTGTGGCAGAGTTCTCTGTGATGCACCATGGAAGCTGTACTTTCCCCAAGATCTTCCCCAAGATCTTCGCAGATGTCTTCAAAGTTGAAGTATGCAACACAGTTAATAACTGGTGGAAGCTCTCTGTCAGACTGAAACATTGTGTCAAATTGGCGTGTAAATATTATTTATAAGTAATATAATACTTTTACCTTGGCCTTTATCCGAAAGCCATCCAAGCACTGATATTACACAAAGACATTTCAGTTTCATGAGCACAAAAAAAAAAAGCTAAATGTTGACTGGGGTGGGGGGGGGGGGGGGGCGGAGGGGTGTGTGAACAGGCAGGCGGTAGATTGTCTCTAGAAGTCGTAACCTGGTCAAATAAAAAACATACCCTTAATGGTCAAGGTCACAAGGACTTGTATGATTGAGGTACACTTCAGTAGAGGTTGACATCATGCACAAGTCAATGTATTTCACAATAATGCAACTTTCAGTTTCAGCTGTTTCATTGACACTAATGACAGAATGTGTGTGACAGTGACAGAAAATTGCAATGTACACTTCTTGCCATGATCAGACAGCACAACAACTATTACATGTTCACATTTGTTACACAGTTTCAAAAATAAAAACTCAGGTAAATAAACAAACAAGCAGTCATAGCATTTTGGAATCACAGCAATTTCAAGTCATGATATACATCAAAGAGATAGCAATAATATCATTAAACACATTAACAGTTACTGAATTTAGGAGCACACAATCTGCCACAGATACACTTGCAGCTAAAGGTAGTCAGTATTAGGCGGGAAGGGGATCTAATACACAAATAACAGGTGTACATACTACATATTCATTAACAATAATAACAAACAGTTACAGAGTTTTAATGCTACCGCTATTATTAAACTACTACCACGTTGTTGTTGTTGTTTGTTTATTTGGGGGAGGGTGGGGATGGGGGGGGGGAGGTAGCGAGACTGGGGCAGAAGATGAATTTGTTTGTATAGATATATTAGTAATATTAATGTTACTATCCAATTACCATAAACATTTTTAAAAATAAAATACAAAGTTATACAACAGAATAAGAAATGTGGTAAACAAAGTATAGTTGTAGTACAACACTTACATAATAGTTTCAGGCTCTGGTCAAGTTGATTCTGGTGTTTCAGATGACTTGCAGCAATCTGTGTGCTGTGAGGTCTGCTTCGGCCTGCATAAGATGATCAGTTTGTCTCTATTAATCATATTATTACTAGTGCTATACTGATAGAATTACTATTATGATAACAAATTACTAATCTACAGCTCATTCTATCACTATTATCAGCCTCATATAATGTTAACTGAACTATTCCTCTCCTTTCTTTCTCATGTAAATTCTCATCTTATAGTAATTTAAATTCATAATTGTTCTGAGGTTTAATTTGCTAAGTACTATACTACTACATTAATTTTATAACTCATATAAGTTATAACACCAATGTAGTAATGCTAATAGTTTATATTACATATTATATATATGGTTCATTCTCCTGAAAACTGGTCAAAATTGTGACATAGAGGGTAAAACTTCAAAGTGTGAACTTTTTAATGCTGTTATTTGGAAATGAAAGCTTGACATCTCTTGTGTACATAAATATAAGACATAAATTGACAGGGTGACAGGAACGTGTTAAATTGTGCATTATGTTACGTCATAGGTCAGTGTCTCGCGTGTTACAGACAGACAACACCAGAAATGCTTGAATAAAATCGGCACAGTGGCCAGTTTGACTCTTGCCTTTTTTTTATTATACAATATTTCCTCATCAATAAAGGAATATCTGTCACTTCTGGCATAAAAAAAAAAAAAAAAATCCTGCCTCTTTAACGATTCTGGTTCAGTAAAATATCTTCTTCGAAGTACAGACATGCACAAAATAGATTACATATTTCTTTTCCTTAATTTTGTTTCTTTTTTTTTCTTTTTCTTTTTTCCCCCAAAAGTAATTTGGAGGAGTTGTGGCGGGGGTGGGTGGGGGGGGGGATGCATTGCACTAATTTGGTCTGAACCGTATATATAAATATACTTGTCAGAGGAATATTTGTTTCTTGTTTTCTAAAGTTAATGACCAATCGCACTTAATTAGTAATCTGTCTCACGTGTTATGTGGACATCATCACAAGTACAAAAGGATATAAGAATAACACACTCGAACCATTGACCAAAAAACTTAATAAACAGGTATATTCATTACAAAAGCAATTTTCTTTCCACCTTTTCTGGACTGGAACCGGTACTGACCCCTGCTTTAGATATGGGGATAGCCAAGAGTGGCAGCAATCTAGTCCACTGTCCCCCAAGCCATATTCTCTGTCTCACACCCTGTGTAAAAGCTAGATAATCTTTTCAAGGTGTCTTACCCTGTCTTGTGATGATGCACCATCAAGTTTCAGTATTTCTGAAGCTCTAGTAGAAACGATTGTGGCTTTGACCTTGAACATCGCAAAATATTTCTGAATGATACTCTGGTTGATGATGATGCATCACCATACTAAGTTTGACCGATCAGAGGTATTGTCCGGGCAAACATTCACTGAAGTTCAGAACCTTCACTGTGACCTTGACCTTGAATACAGCAAAGCAACCTTTTCACAAGACACTCCAGCTTATGAACATGCACTGTCAAACTAAGTTGGTCGGCCCCCCCAAAAAAAATCAGCAGTTCAGAACATATAATAGAAATAGTCATATTTGATTGTATGAACAGAAATTCAGTTACTGTGACCTTGAACTTGAAGATAGAAACCCATTTTTCGCATATGACGCTCTGGCTGATAATGAACAGGCAGGAGGAAGATTGTCTCTAGAAGTCGTAACCAACACCAACTATTACATGTTCACATTTGTTACACAGTTTCAAAAATGAAATAAAAGTCAGGTAAATAAATAAACAAGCAGTCATAGCATTTTGGAATCACAGCAATTTCAAGTCATGATACACATCAAATAGATAGCAATGATATCATTAAACACATTACCAGTTACTGAATTTAGGAGCACACAATCTGCCACAGATACATTTGCAGCTAAAGGTAGTCAGTATTAGGCGGGAAGGGGATCTAATACACAAATAACGGGTGTACATACTACATATTTATTAACAATAATAACAAACAGTTACAGAGTTTTAATGCTACTACTACTATTAAACTACTACCACTATGTTGTTGTTTGTTTATTTGGTTCGGCAGTATTGCGGCGCAGTTCTGTGAGCTGAAACAGGAGCGTCGGCAGGCGGAGAGACGATAGCTCAAATCTAAACTCACCGTCCACAAACAGATATACGACTCCATTAAACAGAAAATAACAAACCTACTACTCTGCTAAGATTCACTCCAGCACAACCTGTAAACAGCTCTTTCAAAACTTTAACACCATCCTCGGCAAAAGCAGATCTTCACCTCTTCCTTGAACATTTGACTCTGACGACCTTCCGAATGTCTTTTCCGATTACTTCACTGAGTAAATCCGCACCATCAGAAACAATTTTCCTCCTCCAAACCCAACTGCTTGCCCTGATACCTCTTTCGCTGGAAATCCCTTGCTAACTTTTAAGCCTGTCACTGATGAATTTGTCTTAAAAATAATCAACAGTGCATCTGCCAAGTCTAGTGAACCTGATCCCATTCCCACCACGCTTCTTTATGAAACCCTTGACATCCTCTTGCCGACCATCACGAACATCATCAACACATCTCTTACCACTGGCATTGTACCACGTGATCTGAAGACAGCCGTCGTCAAACCTCTGTTGAAAAAGCCATCATTTGACAAACATCTTTTGAAAAACTACCGTCCCATTTCTAACCTCCCATTTCTGTCAAAAGCCTTGAAAAAGTCGTTATCCACATACGTCTCTCCCATCTCCAAGAAAACAACCTCAGCAATCCCTTTCAGTATCCTATCGAGCAGGACACAGCACTGAGACCGTTTTGTTACGTATTGTAAACGATATTCTCTCCACTCTGGGCAATGACAACATTTCTGTTCTTCTTTTGTTGGATCTTTCTGCCGCTTTTGACACCAAATTCTCCTCTCCCGCATGAACTCTGTTTTTAGCATTCAGTCTACTGCACTCCAATGGTTTCAGTCATACCTCTCAGACAGATATCAGTCCACTTCAGTCAATAACTCGTCTTTGTCACCATCACAGCTCATGTACGGTGTGCCTCAGGGCTCAGTACTGGGGCCCATTCTCTTCATCCTGTACACTACGCCTGTCTCCGATGTCATAGCTAACTACTCTGTAAACCATCAGCTTTTCGCAGATGACGCACAGCTCCAGAAACCCGCTCCTCTCAGTGAAGTGACCAACCTCACCAAAGAACTCGAGGCATGCACAGACGGCATAAAAACATGGATGACGGAAAATCAGCTCAAACCGAACGACGACAAAACTGAAGCTCTTCTCTTTCCCTTTTCGTCTTCCTTGAAACCTTCTACTGTTTCCCTCCCTGATTCAGTTACTCTTGGCTCTCACAGCATCCCCTTCGCTGATTCTGGCAGGAACCTTGGATTCATTCTTAACTCAAAGCTGTGCATGAAGAAGCGTTTCATAAAAATCTGCCATACTGGTTATTTCGAGCTTAAACGCATTAGTTCAATCCGCAGGTTTCTCACTAAATACGCAACCAAGACTCTTGTTACTTCCTATGTCCTCTCACGGCTTGACTACTGCAACTGTCTCCTCATGGGTACACCTAATTCTGTCATCCAACCTCTCCAGAAAATTCACAACTTTGCTGCAAGATTTGTTCTCTTGGCACCCCGTCACCACCACTCAACACCTCTCCTGGAAAAACTGCACTGGCTTCCCATTTCAGAATGTATTAAGTATAAAGTCGCTTATATGTGTTTTGGTGCTATAGGTGGTTCTGGTCCTGCTTACCTCTGAACTGCTGCATGTCTACGCTCCGTCTTGTACACAACACTCTTCTTCTGACACCCGCATTCTGGAAATCCAATAATACAAACGCAAGACTCGTGGCTTTCGCAACTTCTCTTGCTTTGGACCCCACATTTGGAATTCACTCCCACAAGACCTTAAACACTACTCAACCCTGTCGCCTTTTAAAGCCAAACTGAAAACCTTCCTCTTCTCACAGTATTTCCATCCTAGCTAATATGAGTACTCAGTTCTGCTACAGTCATTTTGTGTGTGTGTGTGTGTGTGTGTGTGTGTGTGTGTGTGTGTGTGTGTGTGTGTGTGTGTGTGTGTGTGGTGCTTTTTTGTTGTTGTTTTGTTTGTTTGTTTGTATAATACTTTAGGTAAATTGTTTTGGTAGGACTGTGCTCTACATGTGTACAGAATATTGTATTTAGTTTAATATGTATCATGTGACCACTTATTATTATTAAAGAAGCATACGCACAGTGAAGGACACAAATATAACAGTTAACACTCACTTTCTTTTGCATATTTTGGTGTGTTTTTTCGCTTCGTATGACCCACTTTGGATGATTCTTCTTATTTGTAACCTACAATGGCGTCAAAATGTCTAAGGAATTTCCGACCGCCTCGTTGGATATTATCCTATAAAATTATTAATTAGCAGTCAACACCTCAAAACTTACCTTATTTGAAGCAGTCTTCGGTGGACTGTCTAGAGATCTTGATTGTTGACTGCTGTCCGATGCGAGTGATGGAATGGAGCAACCGGCTTCGCTATTCTTTGTTCTGTATTCGATCCTCTGCCCGCGTCTGCTTTTGGTAATAAGCCACGAAGCACTACCGAGCACTACCGCTGCATAAGCAGTGGCTATACCGATTTTTTTTTTTACATTTCTTCTTTTTAATTAAGAAGATATAGGTCCATGATTACCACCGTCAGAAGGCACTCCCACAATTATTTCAGCTTGATGCACAAGTGACGTATTTCCGGTTTCCTTATTTTGAACAGGTGAGTGTAAGTGGCTTGGTGCGGTTTTTATTCAATTAAAAATCAACGCAAAATATTTTGCAAAAAGTAAACATGGACATTAACTCACTACATTAAAGCACATGTTTTAGCAAAGTATCATTTTCCACGCGGGCAGTCTTTAAAAAAATCGGCGTTTGTTTGATATACGTCTAAATTTGGTTGATGCTGAATATAATTATTCTAATAGTTATAACTCAGCTGTTATCAGAAACGGTACTACGCTCGTATTCCGTCACGGGACCATGTTTTTCCCAAGTAGGACAATTAATTTCGAGTTGTGCTTTTTAAAACTGATTTACACCTGATACGTTGTGGGCATACCCAGGTGTAACACAGCAAAAAATAAAACAGCAACAAAAAACAAAAACAAACAAAACAACAACAAAGCTCAAGAAAAACAAACAAACAAACAAAAAGCTAATTGTTTCAGACATTTCCGTTTTATATCTCATCTGATCGTACGTTCATTTGTTCACTGCAACACAAGGGTTTGCAGAATGAAAACAAAACAGAAACTGGACTGTAATTATTGGTGTCAGTTAAATCTTCGGACTTGGGGTGAGGAGTTACTTTGCGATTTTTAAGTTTGAAGAGAAACAGTTGTGTCTGATACGCAAAAAATATTTTAAAAAATGAAACAAGAATGGCTGTTAGCGTTCTAACACTAGATCCAAACACATAAATGGTTCTAAAGAACCTTTATTTTCTATGACACAGACGCACAGTCTGCACATTTTTGGGGTAATCCCCTTTGTCAAGCTACAAAATGACACTTAAACAATAGTTAAACAGTATAAAACGATGAAAAATGAGATGAGAAGCGAAATAACATATCTTTTTGGTTGGGCTGTTGTGTTCTTGGCCAGGGATAGTGAAGGTGTCATAAGAGTCAGGCTTTTCGTGCAGAAAGGTTTCAGTTCATCAGAACAATGATACAGATCAGCCCTTCTCTCAAGCTGAGGGGCGGGAATAGCTCAGTGAGTAGAGCGGTCTGACTGAAAACCAGGAGCAATACTGACGCGGGTTTGAGTCCCCGGTGCGGCAAAGGATTTCTTTTCTGGCAGCCACACCATCTTTTGGACCCAAGAAAATACTGCAAACGCCGATAGGAGTTGACGAGCGACCCGGATTTCCGGAAAGGTACAATGAAGTACTATAAAATAAATTTTAAAAAAAAGACTTTTATTTCGGATTTTGTTAGAGACAAAAAGTGATTACTAAACGCCTCCGCTGTAAGTATTTGGTATAGTCCGCGTAGTACAAGGACAATTCTGTTTTTGTAAGAGCATTCAGAGGTTTTCAAACCACAGAAGTGTTATCAGTTTGATTGGACCCAATCGTTTCTAAATGTGTTTTCCTGGCCTGCTTTACGAAACACCTCCGCCATATGAAAGGAAGAACGGAGCGATCTGGAGGGTGTGTAACGAGGACGGCCGACAGGAGAGGTAAGCAGGTAGTGTGCCATCAAAGTGCCGCAATCAAAGACTTGCCGGTTTCAAGAAAATACCTTCTGCCACAGGAAGCCGTTGTGGTTTCTTCAGGAGAGGTGTGGCATGGTCATGACGTCTGACGAGCGGCAAGCGCAGAGCATGATGCTAAAAATTGAGAGGTACACTGATACCTTCAAACAAGCGCAAAGACAAAAAGTCTAACACGAATGCCTACGGCAGAAAAGGCCGTGAAAGAAAGAGGCTGTACACAAATGCCTGTGGCAAAGAAAGAAAGAACAAGCCACAAATGCCCAGGGCAAAGAAAGAAAGACCAAACCACAAACGATGGTGGCAAACGAAAAATGGCTGCCCTAATCAGGCAAACAAACGAAAAACGGCTGCCCTAATCGGGCAAGCAAACGAAAAATGGCTGCCCTAATCAGGCAAGCAAACAGCTGACACCAAATGAAAGAAACAAAACAGCTGAAACCACCTCAAAAACCCAAACGGTGGCCTACCTGCAAGCATAAGGTGGAAAAACACACCATCAAATAACAAGTCTTATAGACTACTGTCTGCAACAAACGAGGGGACGACTACAGTCAAAGCCATAAGAGCACAGAGCAAAAATAAATGTGCCAACGACAAACAGATGGAAAGCCAAACTAACCTTAACTAACACTTTAACTAACCTTAACTAACTCATTAACCCGGCTTCCATCTGGTAAAACAAAGGCTGCAGACTGATAAAGCAAATCGCTAATCAGAACTACCGATCACAAACCATCGGGATATGAACAAAGGCAGACAAAAAGACAGAGGCAAAAGGGCTGCCCTAATCAGGCAAGCTGTCAAGCGGGTATGAAAGGGCCAATAAAAAAGAAAGAACACATATTGGTGGAAAAGAAAAGAAAAAGAGGAACAGCAAGCAAAAAAACAACAACCCTACTTTCTGAAAAGAAAGAGGAGGCAGGAAATGTCAGCGAAGAGCGGATCAAAGGCTGGATACACGTAATCCGTGTCAGTACACGATACAGTCCAAATGAGCCGACAGCAACACGGCAGGGCAAAAGACGCTCACGAATAAAGACAGAATGAGCGGTCTCGTGAAACATCGAGACCACCACCCC
Source organism: Alviniconcha strummeri (assembly GCA_963584105.1). Taxonomy (NCBI): domain Eukaryota; kingdom Metazoa; phylum Mollusca; class Gastropoda; family Provannidae; genus Alviniconcha; species Alviniconcha strummeri. Next base: position 105,383 of record CAUZXP010000297.1, on the reverse strand, counting down.
TCACTTGTACATCGTAAATGAACGATATAACTCGAGAAAGCAAAGGGCAAGCAAAGAGAAAAACAACAACAATGAACGAAAAGAAGCGGCAACTAGCCCAACCCCAAACCCTAACCCAGGGGGGCCACGAAATCGCCTGTCTATTGAACTAGAACGAACAAACCTTGTTCATCGCTACAAATGATGAAATAAACAAGGATAAATTGGGAAACTAAAATAAAACACCCAATAAAAGGCAGGCTCCCTGGTGAGGTCTAGCCTGTTGTGAAAGCAAGAGTAAACACAACGAAAAAGACCGAAACGCCACGCACCTAACAAGACTCGAGAAAGATGAAATAACAAGAGGGAAATAAACAAAGGCCCAACTACTGGCAATGGCGTCGGAGGTTCATCTTCGAGATTCGAACTGGAAATTTTTCCAAGTCGGTTACCCTGTGGACACCCCTACAGACTTGCCGGTTTCAAGAAAATGCCTTCTGCCACAGGAAGCCGTTGTGGTTTCTTCAGGAGAGGTGTGGCATGGTCATGACGTGTTGTTGTGGCATGTCAATCCGGCACCATGGGTCTGCATTCTGCTGTCAGCTGATGTATTTAACTACTCCTTGGCGATTAAATTTAGTGACCGTAATAACAACTCTTCCCGAGTGGGTTCTCACAGAGATGAATCGTTTACTGACTCATTACATCTGGTTGCAGAGCACGACACAATCTTCCATGGTGAGGACTTTGTCACTGAGCCACGCATTGATTAGTTCCATAGCCGTGGACCTGCTGACAGACAGTGGTGTCTTCAGCGCTGTGCTACTTTGTTCTGTACGCAGTTGCGTTTCCAGACGCTTCAGCAAGTTCGCCTGCTGTGTTTGCCGGCGTTTCTCCATCAGCACGTTGTAGGTGTAGAGGAAGGGGTTCAGCGCGGAATTGAAGGGCACCAAGAAGATGGCCGCAGCGACGTTGACCTGGCCAGGAATAGGAGTTCCCGTGGAGGCCAGCAAACCCAGAAAGCCGATAGGAAACCAGCACAGGAAGTCGGAAAGAACAACGGTGGTCATGCGGCGTGCGATGGTGACGTCTCTGGACCCTGTTATGGTTTTGGAGCACACAGACCAATAGATGAACGCCAGGCCCACAGCGATCAGCAGGAACAGCACGAAGTTCAGAATGATCATTACGTTGAATATGTAGTGGTAATCTTGGAAAGGCTCACTGGTGGCGAACGGCAGTGGGATGCAGATGCCCGTCTGACTGTAGTACTCCCAGTGGGATTTCATAGTTAAGAGAGGAACTGTAGCCAAGGCAATTCCAACTACCCACACTATTGCACATGCTGTCAAGGCGGAGCTGCGACTAAAGTGAAGTCTGCTAAAGGGAAAGCGCAGGGCGAGGAAGCGATCCAGAGTGATGAGGCAGATGATGAAGATCGACACTTCGGTGGACATCAGAGACAGAAAGCCAGCGATCTTACAGACCGCACTTTCCTTCCACTGATCGTCATACCGGAAATATTCCCCACTGTAGACCTGATCAGTCACAACTACAATGGCCAGGTAGACCCCCATGATTAAGTCGGCCACAGAGAGATTGGTGACAAACGTATTGAAGTTTTCCAAACCTGCGCCTTTGTTGAAGAGGTAGAGTCCGGCCCCAATGCTGCCAACGTTGCCCACAAGAGACAGCGCAGCGACGATCCACATGAACACACGGTGCACGTTGGACTTGAGAAGGTTTTCACACGACGACAACAGGTCCTCCTCCGCATAACATTTGTTCACGTCGAAGTCTTCAGGTAGCATTGCTTCACAACACAACGTGTAGCTGTGAGCATGCACCACTTTCAGAGAGACTAGACCTCTCAACAGATCACTAGGGTAGTCTTTCAACGGCGAACCTCTCACGTCCAAGTTCTCCAACAGCGGCGTGGATCGGAAGCCTTCGTCACTTATTGTCGTCAGCGTGCTCCACGACATGTTGAGTGTCTTGAGGTTCGGGCAGCCGGCCAGTGCACTGCCGTTGTAGACACTGAGACAGGTACCCGATAAGTTGATCGTCTCAAGTACCGTCATACCTGGTTCCGGCGACTCCGTGTGTGTTATCGATAGCAAGGGGTTACCGGTCAACGCAAGAACTCGTAGATTATTCAAGGAGTGGAAATGTTGCATATCGATGTGCTTTATTCCATTTCCACTTAGATTCAAATGCCGCAGATTAGGAAGCTTCAAATTCGGCTGTGTGTCAAGAAGGCAATCCGATAGACGAAGATGTATCAGAAGGTGGTTGTCAGACAAGTCACTGGGTGTCATGCCAGAACCACTGGCGTCCAGATAGCGAAGATCAGGGTAGGAACTGGCTGAGAAGTTAGCAGTGCAGACAAAGGCCAGACCCTGACATTGGCACACGTCAGGACAGGTCAGCTTTTCACACATTAACTCGTCATCATACTGAGGACACTGGAACACGCCGTCACACACGTGGTCAGGATGCAGACACACTTTGGACCCTCGACAGCGGTAGAAACCGGAACACGAGTATCTCTCACACGATGCCTCATCCTCACGGTTCGGACAGTCATCCACACCATTGCAACGTAGATAGATGGGCAGGCAGAATCCTTGTGAGCACTGAAAGTGGGTCAAAGAACATTCATGTGTGTTATTCGCGATTATGTAAGGCACCCCGTAGTTAGTGAGGTGGAGTATTCCTGGTGGCGGATCGGAGAAACATCCGATAATCATTGGTTTACAGACTTCATCCGAATTGTCGTAACAGTCCGATTTACCGTCACATAATTTGCCGAAGGGAATGCATTGACCGTTTTTGCATCGATCCCAAGAAGTCGGACAAGGAGAATAGTGACAAAAGTCCTCGTCCGTATTGTCCGCGCAGTGTTGAATATGATCACACACCAGAGTGTAGTGCACAGATTCATGGCTACGCTCACACACAAACATGGGTATTGTGACGTTTTTCGAGTGACACGACGTCACGGATTCTTTCGCCCCGCACTGCCCCTGAGTGTCACAAGACAGGAAGTCTCGTGTCACGTGACCGGAAGGACACTGAACCATACCTTTGCCCCAATCTATTTGATCAAGATCAATCCAAACAGTGTCATCAAGATCAGTTGATACGCTAGTAAACAAGTAAAATTCTGTCTTTTTTACTGAACGTGTATTCGGTTTGCTGAACTCGCAGAGTATATCTGCTTGGAATGCTTTAGTACATTGGAGTGAGCGAATCATTTTCTCGCCTGCATCGTAAAACGCACAAGCAGGAGGTCTGCGACAGGGGTAGAGAAACGCCGTTCTGCCATCGACCCACCGCCACATGTATTTATATATCGCATCCACGGTAAGACGCTGAAGCAGCTGTGCCCCGATAAAAACCGTGGGTGAAGTCGTCACAGGATCCATGACTTCAATGAATAGATTGAATTCATCCGATGACGCCAGAGTAACCATGCTGTGGTTGCTCTCGGTGCATTTAGAGTTGGCCTCATACCACGTGGTAGATGCGTTACTATTAATAAACCTGTAACATTTTGTTCCTGCGTCTAGTGCTCCGTCTCCACAACCGTTGCTATAGTTACCGCAGTCTTTCTCGTCTTCGTTCCCTTGACACTCTCTTATCATATTGCAGCTGAGCAGCGGCTTGAAGCTGTTGAAATGGGGAACGGAGCAGTCGAACAGACTGTCCGACAGCTGCTGGGGCTCTTGAGACCTGGGAAAGATGGCGTACATCATCTTGAACCCAGTCACTGGATCCCTGTTCTCTGCATGGAGGAAGAAGCGTATAGAGGAACGATACACCAGTGATGGTATATTTTGCCTTCCACACTTTCTCCACATGTGGGTGAATGCTGGAACGTTCAACTCCAAATAATCAACGCACCAGCCAGTCTTACTTCGCAAAGCAAAGTGAACGAAGCTAATCAACACGGACTCATCGTCAGAAACCTTCAGCTGAAAATGTGCATTGTAACTGTTAGAGTTGGAGCGATAGAACCAAGGTATGGTCACCACGCCGACTGTGTCCGTCAACCGAACCACTGGCAAGTTGCTCACATTTTGCGCAAGAAAATGGAACGTCATGGATGGGGCAAGGCCATACGGGTCAGGACTCCAGACGCTGAAGAAGAGAGTGGAGGAGGAGGTGAAGGTCATACTTCTGTGTTTCAGCGCTGAAGTATTGGTGGCTAATTTTACGTATCTGGTCTCGTCATCAACGTGGATTATGTAAGTACGATAGCGCTTAACAGGGTCCTGCTCCTGTAGGTCTATCGTGACATTAACGAAAAAATTATTATCAAACGTAATGGACCATTTACAGCTGTGGTCGAGTCCTCCAATGAATTCAGTCCCTAAGATTGTGACAGTGGTTGGTTCCATCACGACGAACACAGGCCCGACTTTCGCACTACATGCGGTTATGTTTAAAACCAGATACTCGGCCTCCTGTTCACACTCCATGGCTTCACAGTTGTATGCTGACGACATGGGCGATCTTGGGTACGAAGCCGCTGTGGTTGTGGCTGTCAACGATGTGATTACGGTTTCTTTAGTGTTATTACTGCGATATTTTCCGATGTGAGCGGAACCGAGCAGGGTGTCAACAGTTTCAGTGATTTCTGAAGCATTTGTGGCAGTTCTAACGAGCCAATTCAATGCATGGGTCGTACCTCTTGCAGTTTGACCGCCGCCAGATTTGTTTGTGTTGACAGCAGCCACAAATGCAACACCACTTCGTGTTGCTGACACACGACTGTATGCTTGTTCACCGGCAACAAAGGCAGTGGTGTAGTTGTGTTTGTGAGACAGGTATTGCGATGGCGCAAAAACGTCTCGTTTCGCTGACAACGATGAACTGTCTGTGGTAGTTACAGCTCCACTCTGTCCAGGTGATGCCAACAAGGCGATCAGGATTGGAAATGCGACGGCCATCCTGAAAAACACCTGTGCTCAGTGTCTGTCGTCCCAACCCCCGCCGTCAGCTACATTGTGTTCGTACCAACAACAGCCGTCAGCTTCATTGTGTGTCCTCCGCTCTCAGTTACAGTGTGTTTCGTCCCAACGCCCGCCGTTAGCTAGAGTTTGTGTCGTCCCAACACCCGCCGTTAGCTTCAGTGTCTGTCGTCCCAACACCTGCCGTCAGCTACAGTGTCTGTCGTCCCAACACCTGCCGTCAGCTACAGTGTGTGTCGTCCCAACACCCTCTGTCAGCTCAGTGTGTGTCGTCTCAACACCCTTCGTCAGCTACAGCGACTGAACCGCTTATCGATTTAGCATCAGCAGCAGTGACCTATGCAAGTGTCCGCTCCCAACTTCGTCTGCTAGTCTGGCCATTAATAACAGGACTGACAGACCAGTCCCTGTAACCAGGAGAAAACCGCACGTGCATCTGTTGGCCCTGCATGGGTACTCCCCGTGCATGGCCTCCGAAGACAACAATCCTCCCCGGATTCCCAAGATGAGTATATATATGAGTCATTCCATATTCATTCACCCTCACCACAAATATTATTTTGTATCCCCGCCCAGTCCATTAAGAAGCCCCCATTCAGGCGAAAATTCGGACATCCCTTCTCCCATTCTCGGCTCATCTTCATCAATATGTTAAAACACTATTTAAAAAAATAACAAACAACAACCGAAAAACAACAACAAACAAACAAATGAAAACTCTCGGAGACTGGATCTGTTTATTTGAGATATATAGATATATTTGCCGTCCCCCGTGTTCTGAGCTTTAATGAATCACAAAATTCTAAAACGCAGGGTATATCTTGAAACAGTTCACTCCTTTAAAGGGGATCTACGTGAAAACAGTTCACAACCAAAACAACGGCTGGTGTGTAAGAGTCACTAGAGGACAAAAATAAAAGAGCAGGTGCATATATATACACCTGCACTTGTGTGTGTGTGTGTGTGTGTGTGTGTGTGTGTGTGTGTGTGTGTGTGTGTGTGTGAGTGTATGTGTGTGTGTGTGTGTGTGTGTGTGTGTGTGTGTGTCTGTGTGTATGTGTCTGTGCATGTGTGTGAGTATGCGTGTGTATCTATATGTCTGTGTATGTGTGTTAATATGTGTTTGTTCCTGTGCGCGCGCGCGCGCGCGTATATGTGAGTGTGTGTGTGTGTGTGTGTGTGTGTGTGTGTGTGTGTGTGTGTGTGTGTGTGTGTGTGTGTGCGCGCGCGCGCGCGCGTATATATTGAAAATAACACTAGATAGCCGTACGTACTGCAAAAGCGCTTAAACTGAATTTTGACATTCTTTATAAAGAGAGATAATGAAAACTCGGCTACAAGAATGGAAGAACTTCTGAAACAGTGCATAGCACTGAAAATGGATGTTACAGGACCGGAAAATACAGTGTTTGCAGGCGCGTCCGTACATCATTCAGCCCGGAAATTTTACTGGCTGGGGCAGTGAAGGGATTAAGCAGCCTAAACGCCGTATAGAAATAACGGCCGTGATGCTGCCGTTACCGGCAAAGGCTATTATCGAAGAGAAAACGAAGACGTGTACGTCCCGCGTACCATTAAAGACTACAGAGTATTCGAGAATAATACTTCGACACATAATCAACACAGCTGGAGAACAGTAGACAGGAAAATCTCGAATGGGCAGGGGTCACTGTGTCATTGACATATCTGCTACTAGGGCCTCGAACTTTGAACATGAACTGGTGACAAGCGGTGACAAATAGACGATCTTCGGAAATTCAAGGGACTGCACTAGGTAAGTGCTTGCAGGTGTATCGCAGAGTAGGCACGCTTTGTTAGGGTTCAGTAACACCGCGGGAAAGATTCTCTCTTGCATAGCGCTGTTTGGCAGTCCAGTATAGTACAGGTCCATGTCTGAAGGTCTGGTACAGTCGCAAACCAGTGCTTTTCGACTGCCGCCTCCATTCTGAAATCATGGACCAGTATATATATATTGCGTGTCTGGAATAACGTCCTAACGCAGGGGCTGTACTCTTCCGGACTATCTCCCCTGTTATTTCCGGAAATCGTCTATTAGTTTCGAGTTTTTGACGTCACGCGCGTTGTTGCCAAAAAACAAGGGTCTTTCCCGATCTATGGATTAAAAAAAGCCGAAAGCTTCTGTGACTGCTGCCGGCTCATGCATGTATGTGGAAGGAGAGCCGGTCTTATGGACTCTTTAGCCAATCGGGATTAGGGGCTGTCTGCCTTTAACTTTATTCGCTCATCATGCATACGGACCTATGGTCTACACACCTGCGTGTACTACACTGAATCAAAATGTACATATGAAAAGAGAGAAAGAAAAAGAGCGTATCCTTATGTCTTCGTAAGCGCTCTGGGCTCTTGCGAGATGGGGTGCCATAAATAATCTATTATTATTAATTCGTGAGCATAAATAACGTGGGATGCTTAAGCGGAATTTTATAGACACCCTCCAAACCATAGGAAGCGTCCTCGCATACAATGGTTGGCAAACAGACGCAGCCTACGAATTTAGATGCTGTCTATACTGCTGCACGTCGTCCATGCTTCCGACCCTAAGGTCACTTCAGGACGATCAAACTCTGTGATAAGCAAATGCACATTTCTAAACTCTTCTCACACGTCAACCCTTTCTCAAGTCAAATTTACAAAATCTGTCCACACACACATTTAAAGCAAAATATACATGTATACACAAACAGCAACAAGTTTTAGAAGGGCTGGTCCTTCAAAATTGCGCTTATTAACAACTTAAGCCTACAAGGCAAAGGCTAGCACATGCTGGAATGGTCGACCATTCTATCGGATTTATCAGTAGGTACCATATTAACGAAAAGTATATAGATAAACAAGAAAACATTAAATAAAAGTATATATATTAAAAGAAGAAGAAGAAAGGAAAAGAAAGAAAAAAGGTGAGGAGATACAAAAGGATGAAGGATTTTTTAAGCCATTCAACCAACCTAATTCGGCTGAAACATAATTCACCTAGTCCGCCTCGATTGTGAAGGTGTGCAGTACGTACAGTAATTCACATTTTAATGCACGATGCATATCAGAGTGTGTATACTGGAAATAATAATACAGACTTGCTAAATTGGAAATAATAAAACAGACAGTACATAAACTGAATGTTGACATTCTTTATAAAGAGAGATAATGACAGCGTGGCTACAAAGGGAAAGAACTCCATATTGCTGCACCAGAGAGTAACGCACTTATGCTCCCAGGTAGGTTCTCTCTGAAGGGAATAATTTTAGGTATCGTTTACCCACTAGCTGTAAAAGCATACAACGTACCAGATCTAGTTCATTAAATAGAGTGCGTTACTCTCTGGTACAGCTACATCTAGTTCTTTCCCTTGTAGGCACGCTGTAATTCTCTCTCTCTCTCTCTCTCTCTCTCTCTCTCTCTCTCTCTCTCTCTCTCTCTCTCTCTCTCTCTCTCTCTCTCTCTCTCCTTATACAGTCGAATACGCTTAAATCAAAAACGCTTAAGTCGAACTTCGCTTAAGTCGAATTTGTTTTATATTTCCCGACCAAGGCTGCTCTTTGTATGACTAATTTTACAACAATACATCAAAACGGATAAGTCGAGTCCCCCCCCCCCCCTTTCCCACTCTGATAAGCCAAAGCCAAACATTTCAACCAAAAGTAGATGAGTATCCAACATCTCATTTTTCACCGTTCAGCTGTTGTTCAGCCGTTCACCGTTCAACTGTTGTTTAAGTGTTTTTTGTAGCTTGTAAAAAGGGATTTGCCCCGAAAATTTGCATGTTAAACTTTATCACAATAAATAGCATTCTTTTCAACCATTTATGCATTTCATCTCAAGCATTTCAAAATAGAACAGATCTAGGGAAATGAACTCACCAACGCAACGAAACGCAAGGAAACAATTGTAATTAGTACACAAGCGCTTTCGATGAAAGTAAAATGCTTGTTCACTCATTTCTTCACGCATTTCAAGTCGATTTCAGTGTTCAATATTCCCAGATTCCTAACTTAGCTGCTGGCCACCTACAAGCTTTACAACATAAACCTTCTAGGCAGCTGGCGGTTGTATGTTATTGTTTCAACTAGTGTCTTTAGGCAGCTAGGTTTTGGTTTATCATATAATTATAATCAACAAACGAGGGAGTTAATTTGTGGATGTACCTCTGGTGGTGTTTATATACCCTGTATTTACACGCATGCCAGGTGAGAGTTACCGTAGGTGACTCAGATCTTTGTTGCTGTGTTTGTGTTACGTATTTCGAGCGCTAATTAACTCCCTTGTTTGTTGATTCTCTGGGCCTCGTTCTGTTTCAGATTTATCATATATATGTTAATGCTTTGGCACGATAAAAGGTGCGCTAATCATCGCCTTTCTGGCATTACAGCAACTTGACCCTCACTCTACCGGTTAACCCTTTACCCCCCACACCCTTTTCCCGGCAGTCACACACTGCATAAATTATTATTATTATTGATCGCTTTTATATATAGCGCTATTCTCGACTCTCGAGCAGACTCACTGCGCTCATATCGCATGCAATTCTCTCTCTCTCTCTCTCTCTCTCTCTCTCTCTCTCTCTCTCTCTCTCTCTCTCTCTCTCTCTCTCTCTCTCTTTATATAGCACGTTTTTTCCTATCCACCAAAGTGGTGGACTGACAGGGCTGTCTGGTTGTTACATGGCTGGTGCCACATGAAACCGTTATCGTCTCGGCGCACGTTCTGCGTACACCATACAGTAACTTGGTGTTTTGTACCCAGTCAACCAGTACGGTTATATCAGGGCCACATACACCATACAACTATTCACCGGTCTACAGTATCACTTTATTCGAAGTCGCATACGTAAGGTGCATTTGTGTTTAGCCGTAACCTGCCATCTGCACTTTTGGCAGAATGGCCAGAATCTTTTCCATGCAACTAACTGAGGTAACCGGGGGGGGGAGGGGAGCGAATACCAAAATAAAAGTCATTCAGCACAGAAAGTTGACCCTGGAGAAGAAATTTCTCCCGCCGCTCCTGCAGGGATTCAAAGCCGCGACCTTTCCATCACGAGTCCGGCGCTCTAACCACTGAGCTATCTCCGCTCGTCATAAATAATTATGGCTGATGAACGTTCAACTCCAACATTAAATAAAAACGCGATGACCTCGTGGCAGTCACGGATTATACTCCTACTGGAGCATCATATATGATCTCGGACCTCACGCGAGATTTACTCGAGAACTTATGTCGCCCAGTGAGATTTAAGAGGCAGGAACGTGTCGTTAAAATTTCTTCTCGCGTCATGAATTGTAAGCCGGGGAACTATCTAGCGGTCTGTCAGAGTTCAGGAGCTGTGTGAAAGTCGAGGTGGCCGTCCTGGGCTCCCCGTCCCTAATAGGCCTTATGGTGTCTGTGGGCTTAAAGCAATATTGAACTTGAACTAGCGGTCTGTTTGAGATAGCTAAGTAGCAAAGTTGGTTTGGTGAATAGCATAAGCAGTTCAAAATATTGGAAACGCACTCTGCTGCCTCACTTTCCTGCTTCTAGTTTTAATGAACGTATTGAGGGGCCTAGCTCTAGTAGCAAAGGAACAAAGCACTGATGAAGGACGTGTTGATGGGCCTAGCTCTAGTGGCAGAGGAGCAAAGCACTGATGACGAAACGTGTTGAGGGGCCCAGATCTAGCGGCAATGGAGCAAAGCACTGATGACGAAACGTGTGGAGGGGCCTAGCTCTAGTGGCCAAGGAGCAAAGCACTGATGACGAAACGTGCAGGTTCCACGCGCCACTCGCGAGAACGAAGTCCTGACGTCTTCAGCCATTTCGTCGCTACAGGCACCGAGCGGCGACTTGTAATGAGAACGTTACAGTCGCCGTACAGCCACTTGTAACGAAAACGCTACAGTCGCCGATCGGTGACTTTCGTCAGCGGAGTTACTAAACTTCTCGGATCTTCTGTGAATGAAACCACACGAAGCCCGAAAGTTTGTCACGTGACAAAATCATCACCGGCTCTCATTTTCCGCTTGAATACTTTTTGGTTTTTTGCCTCTTTTTTCTTTTCTTTTTCTCCCTTTTTTTTTTTTTTTTTACCGGGTTTTCGACATTTTTTCACCTTACGGAAATGGCTCATAATTTCTCAAAGAACTGTTCCTAACGTGCAACTCCTCGTTACAGCACGGAGCAAGCTATGAACATGGTTATGAACATAGTCACCGTTACAGTACGGAGCAAGCATAACCATGGTTATGGACATAGTCACCGTTTCAGCACAGACACGGAGCAAGCGATGAACATGTACATCAGTCACTGTTACAGCCCGGAGCAAGCGATGAACATGGTTAAAGACATCAGTCACCGTTACAGCACGGAGCAAGCGATGAACATGGTTAAAGACATCAGTCACCGTTACAGCACGGAGCAAGCGATGAACATGGTTAAAGACATCAGTCACCGTTACAGCACGGAGCAAGCGAGGAACATGGTTAAAGACATCAGTCACCGTTACAGCACGGAGCAAGCGATGAACATGGTTAAAGACATCAGTCACCGTTACAGCACGGAGCAAGCGATGAACATGGTTAAAGACATCAGTCACCGTTACAGCACGGAGCAAGTGATGAACATGGTTAAAGACATCAGTCACCGTTACAGCACGGAGCAAGCGATGAACACGGTTAAAGACATCAGTCACCGTTACAGCACGGAGCAAGCGATGAACATGGTTAAAGACATCAGTCACCGTTACAGCACGGAGCAACCAGTAAGAGTCCCAGTAAACATAACGGATCCGATTCGCATCCGACCCGGACTGGCTGGGAAGCACTGGCCGGAAGCGGGCCGGATGATTCTTGCACATCGGCATGCTTCCGGACCGGATCCATTTGGACAAAACGTGACACAATCAGCCACAACTAAATCAGATCCGGGCTGGTTTTGCACAATATTATCCGGGACGTCTGTGGAAGAACGGAAACAATTTTGAAAGTTGGAAACTGGTGCGGGGCGGTTCCGTTCTGTCAGAAACCGGGCCCAACGATTCCTGCATACCAGCCTGCTTCCAGACCAGATGTGTTTGGCCAAACCCTGACCATGCAGGCCATCCAGACCGGATCTGGGTCGGTTCTGCACGATATGATACATGGCTTTTTTGGAAAAAGTAACTGAAACGGATGCGCGAAGTCGGATCTGGCAGAATTTATACGACCAAGGCCGATTCTGGCTGCACGCTGGCCGTAATGGCCATAACTGGCCGTAACCAAAACGCTTTCGGATCGGATCCGGCATGTTTTCTGGGATGGTTATGGACATCAGTCCTCGTTGCAGTACGGAGCAAACAATAAGCATCAGTCACTGTTACAGCACGTCGGTCACTGGATGGACTTGCTGCTAACTGTGACAGTGCAAAGGGTTTGCTCTACTTTTGGAAAGTGACTATTTCCATGACAGTGACAGTGACGTTCTCAATGACAGTGACAGTGACGTTCTCGATCACATTGTCAGTGACGTTATCGATGACAGTGACAGTGACATTCTCGATTAATGTGACAGTGACGTTCTCAATGACAGTGACGTTATCGATGACAGTGTGACAGTGTCAGTGACGTTCTCGATGACAGTGACAGTGACGTTCTCGATGACAGTGACAGTGACATTCTCAGTGACAGTGACAGTGAAGTTCTAGATGACAGTGAAAGTGACTTTTTCGATGATAGTGACAGTGACAGTGACTTTCTGGATGACGGTGACAGAGACCTTCTCAATGAAAGTGACATTCTCGATGACAGTGACAGTGACGTTCTCGATAACAATGAAAGTTACTTTCTCGATGACAGTGACAGTGAAAGTGCCATTCTCGATGACAGTGGTAGTGACTTTCTCGATGACTGCGAAAATGACTTTCTCGATGACAGTGACCGTGACATTGACGTTTTCGATGACAGTGACAATGACGTTCCCGATGGCAATAAAAGTTACTTTTTCGATAATAGTGACAGTCACTTTCTCTATGACAGTGAAAGGGATTTTCTCGATGACAGTGACAGTGACATTCTCGATGACAGTGATAGTGACATTCTCGATGACAGTGACAGTGACGCTGACAGCGATATTGTGCCGGATTATTCTGATACAAAACATGTACATTCCATCAACTGTATTATTTCAAACTTTAATATCTAAACGAACAAACCCGTTTAATTAAACCGTATTTAAACCGTAACATTCAGCAGTGTGATTAAATTGATGTATGGATGAATAACATTGGAAGAGTGGTTGAGAGGATGAGGATGCAGGAGTTTAAAGTAGGTAGGTATATAGTGATCTGCAAAACAGCACTTCGGCACATCATTCCTTTGTTCCAATCTCTCCACTGGCTCCCAATCCCACAAAGAATTCAGTGCAAGATAAACACGCTTTTCTGTAAATGTATTACGCGCACCGCTCCGTCTTATCCCTGTGACTGTCTTCAACTTTACACACCCTCCCGTACTCTCTGCTATTCTTCTGATACTGACAGCCTCCATATTCCTCGTACAGGTTCTGCTGGTTCTCGAGCATTTTTTGTATTTGGGCCTTCTTTTTCTTCTTCTTCTTTTCTTTTTTCTTCTTCTTTTTTGGAATGACCTTACCTTTTCTCTCGAACAGAATCAATCTTCAGTTTAAACCTCAAGACATGTTGTTCTGTTCCGTGCTGCTATCTTCCTCCACCTCAATTCTCTGTTTGTTGTCTAAGTAGTGTGTGAATTAAGTTTTGTATAGTCAATAATGTACTCGTGTGTGCAGTGTGTGTGTGTGTGTGTGTGTGTGTGTGTGTGTGTGTGTGTGTGTGTGTGTGTGTGTGTGTATGGCTATCTCTCTCTCTCTCTTTCTGACTTTGTGTGTGTCACTCTTTCCCTCTGTCTCTCTTTCTCTGTGCCTCTGTGTGTGTCTCTCTATGTGCGTCTTCCTCTGTGTGTGTGTGTGTGTGTGTGTGTGTGTGTGTGTGTGTGTGTGTGTGTGTGTGTGTGTGTGTGTGTCCTCTCTCTCTCTCTCTCTCTCTCTCTCTCTCTCTCTCTCTCTCTCTCTCTCTCTCTCTCTCGCTGTGTCTCTCGCTGTCTGTCTGTGTGCCTCTCTTCCGCTCTCCTTCTCTCTCTGTCTCTATCTCTCGGTCTCCGTCCTTCTGTTTATCTGTGTGTGTCTCTCTCTGTCTCTCGGTCATTATCAGTGTGTCTTTTGTATCGGTAATAATGTACAGAAATGTCTGAAATACCCAATCGAAATCTTGTCATTATGAATTTCAAGTGCCTATCAATATTCATCTTCAGATATGTTTTCGTATCATGAATGGCGCAAAATGTCCCATAAACATTAAATCTATCGCTAGTCTCAACATGGTAATGTCATTCTTGCCATCGACAAACAACTAATCTTTCACGAAAAACATGTAAAAACTGGTTCATTTCTTCCACACCTTGATTCAACCAGACAAAACCAAATCCATACTGATACAAATTACAACGAACATTTGAGGCCCAATTTCTTTTACCTCGTTCATCTAATACATGTAACATCCTATAAGCTTTGCTTGGTAATTTGGACGCCTCCATTCTCGTTAATTTTAACCAGTAACGTACGCATCTTACTGCAGAGTTCACAAATAATGGATACCTATTTGTTTCACCATAGACAAGGTCATTTGGCGTTCACATCTCAACTCGTAAAAACCTTTTCAGCGCAAATAAGTGGACCTTTTCGCAATAAACCGCTGCTGTATCAAGACCCCATAGTTCACAACCATAGATAGCGACTGTTGCACTTGGGAATCAAATAATTTCAGAAATAATTCAAAACTATTATTATTCAACATTCGCAACTTCTGCATAATACATAATACTGCATTCTTAGCTTTACTTGTAAGATCATAACATGACGCAGTAAAACTCAGTTCGTGGAGAAGAGAACACCTAAATAATTATACACATACACAACTGGTTATACAACACTATCATACGTCCATCTTTCACTTGCACCCAGGTAACCACCCTTTCTAAAGACAACTATGTTACTCATATTTACATTTAACTGAAGAGAGGAGGATGCTCTTTGCAAACTGCTCAACTGTGTCTGTAAACCAATAACCGTTTCTGACAACAGAACAACATCATCAGCCAATAGCAAAATAAACAATTCAGAGTAATCAGTGATAAACGATGCACCATGTCTACCATTCTGAATAGCTCCTAAAGCCATCTCGTTTATCAAGAGAGAAAATAAAACTGGGCTGCAAACATCCCCCTGTTTCACCCCAAACGTACAATTAATGTAATTAGTCATCTTAGACCCACATCTAACTCTAACTTTAACACTGTTGTATATGCTTTTAATGCAGCGATACAATTTTCCATTGATTCCATTTTTCAGGAGAATAGGCCAAAGCAGTTTTCTGTTTAGAGAATCGAAAGCTTTCTCAAAGTCTATAAAAGCAACATACAATTTGCGGATCAAGGAAAACTGTTTCTGTACAAAGGCTAATATTGTAAACATATGATCAATTGTGAGTAGTTTTTCTTAATTCCAGCCTGATGCTCAACAGTGATATTGTTTATTAACCCATTCTTGCAGTCTAAGGTTAATAGTTGTAGAGGTAAGTTTGCAGCTTGCATCGCCTAAAGAGATACCTGTGTAATTATTCGGATTATTAACATCGCCTTTCTTAAAAAGAGGGAATACAATAGATTCAGTCCATTTAGTTGCAAAAATTCCTTTTTCAAACAAAGCAATAAAAAGAAATCATGAAAAAGTCAATTACGTAAGTTCCCGAGTTTTTCAACATTTCTCCTATTATTCCGTCTGGTCCAGCTGCTTTTTTATTCTTCAACCTTCTGAATGCAAGCAAGATTTCTTCCTTGGACAATGGACGATTGAGAGAACTTTCGTTGTCTTGAACAGCATTTTCATCGTCAAAGTCAAAATCTACTTCTTTTTTGAGTAACGCTATAAAATGCTGAAACCAACTATCCAAAGAAATATTATTATAGACGGACTTCCTTTTGGGTGATATCTTATGTACAGATTCCCAAAAGTCTTTCTGATTTTTCACTGATAAAATCAATTTGTCCAAAAGAGCATCACAATTTTTTTTTTTTTTTAAATCTTCAAAAAAAAAAAATTTGCATTCCCTTTTTGTGAGACAAAAAGCACTGCAGTCATCAGCGAGCAGTGAACGACGATATTTCTTCAAAAGCCTTCGGACATTTCTTCTTCCCACTTTACACTCCCAGTCAAACCATTCGTCTAGCTTCCTCTCCTTTTTTTCTTCTTTTTTTCCTTTTTTTTTTTTTTTTTAAATCGTTATCTGCTTCTTCATGCATTCAGCCTTTTTCTTTGATGCAGTTATTAAATATATCCAAGGCTTTGTCTATGTCAAGATCAATGAAGCTAATAGCTTCGTCAAGTATCGCACAAGTTCCATCTGTACACATTAGACTAGTAAACGTTTGTGCTCTGAGGTTATCACAGACACACTTTTCAGTTATTTGCTCATGCTGAGAAACTTCATCATTGCACACATATTCCTTTGGAAATATAACACGGAATGTAAGTATCATGTGATCCGATTCAATACGTGACACAAAGTTCACACGTGGAATGGATAAGGGCATACAAATCATTTCACAAAATAAAATAATCGTTAACGCTACTACCAGTCTCTGAGATGTACGTATAGCAACCGTGAAGGTCACCTTTACATACACCATTCAGAATACAAAGGTCAAAAGTGGCACACAGATTTAATAAAAGCTTTCCGTGGTTGTTTACAACATTGCCCTGAGACTTTCTGTTCTGATTTACTTGCTGTCTCTCCTGCAACGATTCAAATACATTATCGTTCATTGAATTAATCTGAGAGTTGCTGGCTGTTCTACAGTTCAAATCGCCAGCCATAATTACATAAACGTCATTCAAAGTAAGCATACAGTCAGTCAAGCACTCCTCTAGTAATCCAACACCATTGTCTACATCAAAATGCGGGTAAAACGGAGAGCCCTCAGGTGGGACATACGCACACACATACAAAATATCTTTCATAACACCAAACAACTCCGTATCGATTAGAAACACCATAATGTCTGAGTACTCAACATCCAATTTACGAACGTAAGGAGCATATTCATTTCGTAGGAGGCATACTAGACTATACCACCGGAATGACGTCCCTGTTTCGATAACTTAACGGCTGATTTAACAAACACAATATAATCAACAAAGACATTAGACTGAAATGTTTCCATGAATGTTTCAACAAAGCAAACAAAAACAAAATGACTAACAAAGGAGATAAATTCGTTATCCTTCAGCTTCGCTAACAATCCATTGACATTCCACTGCAAGAACACCATTATGCATTTCTTGTTCTCACTACGTGCTTTCTTTAGATGAGGAACTAACCTGCGCCTCACCTCGCGAACACGAGAAGGGAAGTCCTCCCCGATGAAGACTTTAGTCCCCTGCAATTTCCGCTTGGCCTTAAGGGAAAAGTCCAAGGTTTTTAAATATGCAAAATGACCATTGAAATGATTGACAAATGAGTCACAGGTCTGAGATTTAATGAAATAAAAATGAAAATAATTGTTGTTTTGGGTTGTTGTTGTTTTTTTGTTGTTTTTTTTTTGTTTTTTTAGGTGTGTGTGTGTGTGTGTGTGTGTGTGTGTGTGTGTGTGTGTGTGTGTGTGTGTGTGTGTGTGTGTGTGTGTGTGTGTGTAGGCTGGCCGAGACTGCTGTCTCGGGTTCTCCATCAGTCACGTGACTTTCTCGGAAGTGACGTCAATCTGGGGAGTCAGTGCGGTTGCCATCTTAGATTGTTTATTGAATGTGTATGCGTGTGGTCGACAAAAAGCTCTAAGCATGCCTGCCTGCTGTGTTGCAACAAACTGTAACAACTCACAAGCAACCCGAAGCATAACGATGCACGAGTTCCCGCGGAATCGACCCGCTGTGAGGCGCAAATGGGTCAAATTTGTACAATTCAAACTAGCTGACTTTGATGCTGCGCCTCAGTCACGCCCATTTGTGTAGCGAGCACTTCGCTGAGTGCGATTCCGTAAACTTTATGGCGGAATACCAAATGGGGTTTGCTTCAAAGCAGAATTTGTAGGGCTGTCCACAGGGTAACCGACTTGGAAATATTCCAGTTCGAATCTCCAAGGATGAAGCTGACGAGCAGCAAGCGCACAGCATGATACCAAAAATTTAGAGATACAGTGATACCCTGAAACAAGCACTAAAAAGTCAAAGACAAAGAGTCTAACACGAATGCCTACGGCAGAAAAAGCCGTGAAAGAAAGAGACTGTACACAAATGCCTATGGCAAAGAAAGGGAGAACAGATAACAAACGCCTGTGGAAAAGAAAGACCAAACCATAAATGCTGGTGGAAAACGAAAAATGGCTGCCCTAATCAGTCAAGCAAACACTAACACCAATGAAAGAAACAAAACAGCTGAAACCACCTCAAAACCCCAAACGATTGCCTACTTGCAAGCATAAGGTGGAAAAACACACACCAAAAAACACCACCAAATCACAACAGTCTAATAGACTGCTGTCTGCAACAAAGGAGTGGACGACTAGTCATAAGAGGACAGAGCAAAAATAACTGTGCCAACGACAAACAGATGGAAAGCCAAACTAACGATAACTAACTCTAAACTAACCCCTCACTAACCCGGCTTCCATCTAGAAAAACAAAGGCTGCAGACTGATCAAGCAAAACGCTAACCAGGACTACCGATGACAAAGCATCGGGATGTAAACAAATGCAGGCGACAAGAGAAATGCAAAATGGCTGCCCTAATCAGGCAAGCTAACAAGCGGGTACGAAATGGCCAATAAACCTAAAATATAAAAGAAAAAAAAAAGAAAAAAAAGAACGCAGGGTAAAAAAGAAGAGGAGAAGAGAAAGAAAACAATAACACTTTCTGAAAAGAAAGAAAAGGCAAGTAATGTCAGCGAGCAACGGGACAAAGGCTGGATACACGTAATCCGTATACGCGATACAACCCACTTAGCAGTCACAACACGGCAAGGCAACAGACGCTCATGAACTACCCCACACTAAGAAAGAATGAGAGGTCTCGTTAAACATCGAGACTTCCTCCCTTACACGTACATCGTAAATGATCGATATAACTCGAGAAACAAAACGGCAAGCCTAGTCTATTGAACTAGAACGAAGACTTTTTCATTTTTACATATGATGAAACAAACAAGGATAAATTGGGAAAATAAAATAAAACACCCAATAAAAGGCAGGCTCCCTAATGAGGTCCAGCCTGTTGTGAAAGCTAGAGTAAACAGAACGAAAAAGACTGAAACGCCACGCACCTAACAAATCTCGAGAAAGATGAAATAACAAGGAGGAAATAAACAAAGGCCCAACTACTGACAATTGCGTCGGAGCTTCATCCTTAAAGATTCAAACATTCTTTCTTTTCTTTTTTCCATGTCGGTTACCCTGTGGTTATTAGCCATTTTGCAGCGACTCCCCAGAGTGACGTAGTGCGCATACGTGCACATGATTTTCAGCGTCATGGCGAAGCTTTCGGTACGATATAAAATACCTGTTTTCGTGCATTTATAACCTTCAGATCACAATTTCACCTACATCATTGTTCTCAGCGAAATTTAACGGAAATCGTGTCAAAAATCACCCCAAACCTTGGACTTGTCCTTTAAGTATCTTAACTTTGTCCTTGAAAAAAGTACAGCGTGCCACCACAGGAGAGTTGGACTTGTCACTGAGACGATGCACTCTGTCAAACTGGAAATCATCAGCCATTTCCAGCCAGCCCGTGATCAAATCCCTCAGCACTCCTTCGCAGTCTTCTCCAGTCTCCTTCTCTGCTCTCACCAGACCGTTGATTATGAGGTTGTTCCGTTTAGGTCGGCCTTCAAGGTTATCAACTAGCCTGTCCATCTCCGTTACCGTCTTCTCTAGTCTCTCGTTCTTTGCCTTTAAGTCCTTGTTCTCCTGTCGTATGAACGCACAGTCTTCCATCAGTTCTGTCACCTCATCCTGCAGTCTGGCAAAACCTTCATCAGAATCTGGACATCGCCTTTTATGTCATCAAACTTTAAGTTCATTGAAGAAAGCATAGCCATGACGTCAGCCAGGGTCGGTTCTTTACCTGATCTGTCCATTATGTAGAGTAGCACAAGAAACTCAGTTACATTTTGTTCTGTGTTGCCCTGTGCTAAGCGCATTAAGAGTACAATTTATCCCGTCGAAATTCTACAAATTTCCAAGTCTTTTTCGATTAAGCCTGCTGCTGGCATCCACCAATGAAACTATTGTGAGAAGTCTGTCAGTGTATTAAATTATACAAAGCCTTTAAGTTGCATAGCATTTTAAGTTCATAATTCAATCACACTGTCATTTTCAGTACGGAGTCAAGTACATTGTCGGTAGTTTGTTGGTTTTCTCGCTCATAGGCACAATTATAGTATGTACTGTGAGGTGGTAGGTCATCCACCCGCACCCCTTCATGAGGGGCAATGGCCTAAATGAATAAATCATCTCTCTCTCTCTCTCTCTCTCTCTCTCTCTCTCTCTCTCTCTCTCTCTCTCTCTCTCAAGGGGAAATAACTAGCCCGCTGCTCTTCTCTCTCTTAATTAACGAGTTATCACTTGACATAATGAATAATGGGAAACACGGTGTCCAGCTACACCCAGATATCATTGAACTGTTCATCATGCTGTTCGCTGATGATGTGGTTTTGCTTTCTTACACTCCAGTAGGTCTACAGCATCAGCTAAATTTGTTGGCAAGAAACGCCGACGCCCTAGATCTTACTGTGAATTTAGAGAAGTCAAATATCGTTGTGTTTAGGAATGGTGGTTATCTTGCCAGATGTGAAAAATGGTACTATAAAGACTATGTTGTAAAAGTCGTAAATGCGTATAAATATTTGGGTGTGTGGTTTAGTACTCGTCTCTCGTTTTCTCATTCCCTTGAAAGCCAGAAAGCGAAAGCAAAAGCAGGTATTGTTGAAATATTCAAAACTTTATGGAAGCTTGGCGATGTTTCTCCGAATATTTTTTTGAAATTATTTGATTCACAAATTAAACCTATATTGTTATATGGATCAGAAATCTGGGGAATGCAAATGAATTTACAAATAGAAAAGGCTCACTTGTTTGCTCTGAAAAGACTTCTAAACGTATCTCCCAAAACACCAAACGATATTGTATACGGGGAAACTGGAAGAACACCACTACATCTGGATGCTAAAGTTAGCTCAATACGTTTTTGGCTTAGACTTATGAGAATGGAAGCTGGAAGACTACCAAGGAAAGCTTACAACATGCTAGCAAATGTACATAACAACGGAAGACAATGCTGGGTATCCGCTGTACACGGGAATTTGATGATGTATGGGTTTGGATACGTGTGGGCTAATCAAGGTGTGCAAAATGTAAACTGGTTTTTGCGTGTATTCAGGGAACGTATAACTGACTGCTGGAGGCAAGGATGGGATGACAGAATTCACGAACGTGACAGGTATTCAGTCTACCGTATATTTAAATTAGAACATTCACCCGAGCCATATTTTTATTGCGTGACTAATAAAGCATTGAGGGACGTCTTTATTAGATTCAGAATGGGTATTTCTGAGATAAAAACACACAAATTACGCTATTCAACTGACCCCTCTGACGATTTATCTTGTCCTCTGTGTAAATGTTGTGTGGATGACGAAATCCATTTTCTGTTTGTATGCAAAGCCACAGAAGCTTTAAGGTCAATTTGTTTGCCACAAGTATACTGTCAGGACTGGAGAAAACAACTAACCATTCTGAACGACACTGAGCATATGACCAACGTTGCGCGTTATATTTATCATAGCTTAAAACTTAGAACACAGCCACAGCTAAACTAGATTTTAAGACTTAATCTGTGGTGTTTCTTGTTTCTACTTGTATTTTACTATTTGCAGACCCTACCCAATGAGTACATGTTTATTTAGTTACATACACGCCGTGTTTAATCTGCAAACTTTGTCCAGCACGTTCTTGTGTCATTTTGGTATGTATAGTATTGTTAAATATATGCCGAGAATGAACACAGATCGCATATTTGTGACATTTCCCGCAAAATTTGTACAGAAACTAACTGAACTGTCACTAAACACACATATGCAACTCTATTTCTGTGTTTTGAGCTTCTTGACTTTATGTAGGAGGTGTTGTAGTGCTGCACCTTGATAATCTACCTCGGGTTTTTCTGCAGTGCAAGGGCTGGAGGCCACTTGGATCACAAAATACGTACATATGTTATTCGTGTACATGATTATTTTTCTTCTATTTTTTCCTTCCCTTTTTTACTCCCCCCTCCCCCCCCCCCCTCCCCCCCGACCCTGCCTCACTCCCCACGCCCCCATCCGCCCCTGCCAGCCGCCCCTCCCCCCCCCCCCCCAGCCCACAACTGATGCAGTTTTGTGACCTGTGTTACGTGGATGCACAGACGAGTGGTTTTGTGGGACTGGGAACTAATGCATTTTCAGGCTTATGTGTACATTATTTTTGTGTACCGTTTTGTGTATGTTGATATGAGCACTCGCTCAAGTCAAATAAACCATTTGACTCTCTCTCTCTCTCTCTCTCTCTCTCTCTCTCTCTCTCTCTCTCTCTCTCTCTCTCTGCTGAATGCTTTCACTGGGTACCTGCATACTCTACGAGTAACACCCGGCAATGGGACATGCAGCTGACGTAATGAGTCGAGTGTCGACCGATCGATATACAGCATGCGGTGGGGTGAGGAGGAGAGGGGGATGGTGTAGGTTAGGGCTACCGGTGTAAGTTAGTGCTGCTGGCAGTTAGCTGTGCTTTTTCTACCTGTCCCTCCGGCGAACTGTACATACTTTCTTGAGTTTTAGACAGGTTTTTTATTTATTTATTGTTGTCGCTAATGGTGGTGTCATTTTTGTCATGTTCATTATCTGAAAGAAGAATGACTGCTTGGGTCCTAAAACAAGACCCAAACAGGCAAAACGTTCAAAAGATCGCTGTTTATTAGGACAAAACACAGCGTGCGAATTGTCGGGGTGATCCCTTTGTCAAGCTACAAAACGACACTTGAACGGTGAAAACGGTGAAAAATGAGATGGAGAGCTAAAACACTTGTCTGTGTTTCGTTGAGGTGTGCTGTTTTCGTGTCTAGTGCTTGGACAAACAGATAAGAGTCTTAGCTCTCCATTTCATTCTTCATCGTTTTCACCGTTTAAGTGTTAAGTCGTTTTTTGACGTGATAAAGGGGATTACCCAGAAAATTCGGATATAGTGTTTTGTCCTTATAAATATCTTCTTCTTTTCTTTTCTTCTTTTTTCTTCTTTTTTTTACCTTTTTTGTGTTTGGATCTTGTTGATTTAATTTGTTCGCTTTTTGTCTAGTAAAGGAAAGGGTTTAGAAATTATTAGGTTTTTGTTTGTTTTTTTCTAGTGAAAGTCTTTTTCACTGTTGTTGATGTTTGTTAAAAAAAATCCATTGTTTGTCCATACCTATGTGACAACGTAATAAACACAGAAGACGAAGTCGTTATAATAAGCGTATTAATAATAATGATAATAAAAACGCCAAAACAATAATCATCAAACAAAACAAAAACAAAAAACTCGTGATTATAATAACTGTGATAATAATAACATGACGATGCAGCTTTCGCGGATTTTATATACCTTGTGTTTACTCACATTCAGGTACGAGTTTCGTAGGAGGTTCAGGTATTTGTTATTGTGTTGTGACGTATTTCGAGCGCTTGTTAACTCCCTTTGTCTGTTGACTGAAAGCAAGCAGCTGAGGCGTCATTCCGTTTCAGATTATGACAATAATGACAGCTCTTATATAGCGCTGTAGTTCGGAGAAAAAATAGCACGATCTGAGGACGCTGTTGATAATCCCAGGCCTAAGTTGTACACACACAAAATCTAATTAAAAGGAACATGAGAATCAATATTACGGCATGTAGTCTGTATGTCACGGTGCAACCAGAGATTCCCATAGGGTAAACCGGTTTCCCGATTTGTCTTGAAGAATACTCTGGGGAAACAGGCATCCTGGTGTCTCCTTGAGCGATCCGAGAACGTAGTGTTCCCCCCCTCCCTCCGCACCGCCCTCCCGACTCCCGACCCCCTTTCACGCACATACACACGCGCGTGCGCACGCACATACGCACGTGCGTGCGCACGCACGCACATACACGCATACGCACAAAGGTACACATGCACGCGCACGCGCGCGCACACACACACACATACATACATATACACACACACACACACACACACACACACACACACACACACACACACACACACACAAACACACACACTTGCACAAACACACACACACACACACACACACGCACACACACACACACACACACGCACACACACACACACACACACACACACACACACACACACACACACACATACTTGCACACACACACACACACATGCACGCATGCACGCACGCACGCACGCACGAACGCTCACACACACACACACACACACACACACACACACACACACACACACACACACACACACACACACTTGTGCACACACTTGCACATACACACACACACATTTGCACATCCACATTTGCACACACACACACACACACACACACACACACACACACACACACACACACACACACGCGCGCGCGCGCGCGCGCGCGCACGCACGGGCGCGTGCCTCGCGCTCGCAGGCGCGCTTGTCGTGCGCACACCAGTGAATTGTTTTTTGCAGGAAGAAATCTTTGGAATACATTTTGTTCCACACTGTAACTTTACCTTTCTACAGCCACATCGTTTCTTAGGCACTTCGTCTTGTACGCATACTGGCTTCGAATCAGAGTGTTTTCTTTTAATGATATGCCAAGTCTGGAAGAGTGAGGGACTTTTGAATGAGATGCCAGTCAACTTGGAGATAGTCTGGAAGGGTGAGAGGCTTATGAATGAGACTTCTAAAAGAGATGCCAAATCGGGAAGAGTGAGAAACCTTTGAATGAGATGCCAAGAATGAAAGAGTGAGAGACTTTTCAGTGAGATGCCAGTCAACTTGAAGATGGTCTGGAAGGGTGACAGACTTTTGAATGAGATGCTGGTCAACCTGGTCATAGTCTGGAAGGGTGACAGACTTTTGAATGAGATGCCGGTCAACCTGGTCATAGTCTGGAAGGGTGACAGACTTTTGAATGACATGCCGGTCAACCTGGTCATAGTCTGGAAGGGTGACAGACTTTGAATGACATGCCGGTCAACCTGGTCATAGTCTGGAAGGGCGACAGACTTTTGAATGAGATGCCGGTCAGCCTGGTCATATTCTGGAAGGGCGACATACTTTTGAATGAGATGCCGGTCAACATGGTCATAGTCATGAAGGGTGACAGACTTTTGAATGACATGCCGGTCAACCTGGTCACAGTTATCAGGCTGATTTGAAAAGAAAAGAAAAAAAGTGTGTTCACAGCTTAGCTATTCCTCTTGCGACAGTCGAAAACATGTGTATCTAGATCTAGATCTAGATCTAGATCAGTACCTTATATAGGAACTCCGACAACTTCGTCTGTATGCGAACATATAATTATAGCCAAGTGTTGTACAATTCCCAGCAAGAAGCGATGCAACACTGTAAGGCACTGTAAGAGTTAACAACGTTAATCTACTACTTTTCAAGCATAATTCTGTTTGAATCGAACGCCCAAACTGTAATCTCTTTTAGCCAGCAGCACAACGATACGTAGGGCCAGCCATGAATTTGGATGGAGGAGAGGGTTTTGCCTTTGGCGATAAGTTATCTGAAAACCATGCAAGAAAATGGAACTGACGGAGGGTGTCATGCAAAGATGATCACAGAAAATAACAAAAAAACAAGACTCACCCTTTCTGATGTTTGAAAAACTTGCAGGTACGATACAGAAAAGCAAATGTGTAACAGTTTCGTGATTCGTAAGTACGTGCCTGTTGTCATGTTCTTTATCGAGCAATTCACGCGAGATTCC
>CAUZXP010000297.1:39700-79200 GCA_963584105.1 Alviniconcha strummeri | reverse complement strand
CTCTCACGCCGTCAAAACTGCGTTAAAAAAATAAATAATAAAAAATTGTGATTTCAAATGCTTAGTCTTCTTATTTTCCTTCCCTATTTACCCTCCCTTAACATCGTAACATCAGTTTCGTGCGTGCGTGCGTGCGTGCGTGCGTGCGTGCGTGCATGCATGCGTGTGTGTGTGTGTGTGTGTGTGTGTGTGTGTGTGTGTGTGTGTGTGTGTGAGAGAGAGAGAGAGAGAGAGAGAGAGAGAGAGAGAGAGAGAGAGAGAGAGAGAGAGAGAGAGAGAGAGAGAGAGAGAGAGAGAGAGAGAGAGAGAGAGAGACAGACAGACAGACAGACAGACAGAGAGACAGACAGACAGACAGACAGACAGACAGACAGACAGACAGACAGACAGACAGACGGACAGACAGACAGACAGAGACAGTGGGTTAAAAACTTAGTAGACCACGACCTTTTCTCGTTGACTTGTATTTTTTCCCCTTGAACGCTGCAGCACGTCACCAATAGTTCACTCCATAGAGGTAAAAATATTAGGGATGTGTCTGAACATTTATCTCTGTGGTTCTCGTGCCCCGGAAGTGTTTGCGGATTCGGCTAACCAGCAATGGTGTCAGGACATTTGTCTACATCATCAGGTTAGTTAGTTAGTTACTTAGTTAGTTAGTCAGTCAGTCAGTCAGTCAGTTAGTTAGTACTCTGAGCCCAGTCAACCATATCGGGGTTTACAACACACCGGGTTTTGATCAGTTTTTGTCAGTGAGCCGACGCGTGTAAATTGTCACATTCTGGATATTGTTTTGTTTAGAGTTCGTAACCGCTGTCAGTGTTGATGACCTGTACATGTCGGATCACTTAATCTTGCTTACGATCGGAACCGACCTGTCGAGGCCCCCGGTTCCGCGAAAGGTGGCAAAATGCAGAAATGTTCAAGGCATTGACAGATCACTGTTCCGAGCTGATATCTCTCAGTCCGTACTGTAACGATCATGGATATCCATAACCATGCTCATCGCTTGCTCCGTACTGTAACTGTGACGTCCATAACCATGCTCATCGCTTGCTCCGTACTGTAACTAGGACGTCCATAACTATGCTCATCGCTTGCTCCGTACTGTAACTGTGACGTCCATAACCATGCTCATCGCTTGCTCCGTACTGTAACTGTGACGTCCATAACTATGCTCATCGATTGCTCCGTACTGTAACTGTGACGTCCATAACCATGTTCATCGCTTGCTCCTACTGTAACGGTGACTGGTGTCCATCACCATGTTCATCGCTTGCTCCGTACTCTAAAGATGAGATGCACGTAAGGAACAGTTCGTTGACAAAACTGCTAGTCATTTCCGTAAGTGGGGAAAATGTTGAATACTCGGTAAAAAACTGAAAGGAAAAAGTCAGGAAAAAGAAAAAGCCCAAAACAAAAAAACAAACAAAAAAAAACTGCAAAAGCATTTAAGCGGAAAATGAGAGCCAGTAATGATTTTGTCACGTGACAAACTTTCGGACCACGTGTGGTTTCATTCACAGAAGATCCGAGAAGTTTAGTAACTCCGCTGACGCAAGTCATCGATCGGCGACTGTAGCGTGTTCGTTACAAGTGGCTGGACGGCGATTGTAACGTTCACATTACAAGTCGCCGCTCGGTGCCTTTAGCGACGAAATGGCTGAAGACGCGTGGAACCTGCACGTTTCGTCATCAGTGCTTTGCTCCCTGGCCACTAGAGCTAGGCCCCTCAACACGTTCGTCATCAGTGCTTTGCTTCTTTGCCACTAGAGCTAGGCCCCTCAACACGTTCGTCATCAGTGCTTTGCTCCTTGGCCACTAGAGCTAGGCCCCTCAACACGTTCGTCATCAGTGCTTTGCTCCTTTACCACTAGAGCTAGGCCCACCAACACGTTCGTCAAAACTACAGCGTGAAACTGAGGCAGCAGGGTTCGTTTCCAATGGCTCAGACCCAGAGCTGGGAGTGCCACAGCCCCATGGGAAGGCTGGGACCACACAGCCGACCTTCATCCATTTCACAGATACGTCTTTGAGAGTGTTACTCTTATTACTTGACCAGCACTGCAGGTGCCGCAGTTCCCGCGATGGATATGACTGTAAACGTGGTCTGCGCCCCTGTTGTGTGTGGTTTCAAAATGAACCTCCATAGCATCACCCGTTATCGTCTTCATCCTCATCTATCGCTGCATTAAAAGAAAGAATCGGCTTCTGTAGCCCTTCATGCCATGCTCTCGTGGTGGCCTCAGTCTGGATGTTCCTGCCTCCTTCCTTGCCCGAGGCAGTTCTGGTCAAAGCCCTCTGTGTCACAATCCACATAGGAGGATTGGTGGAGGGACGTAGTGGCGGTCTGCTCTCTGGAGGGGACGTTCACTCAGTCTGACTCCGCGACTTAGCTAACATTGTCGGCTGTAGGGGCCATAGAAGGTGGTGTCCTGCGTATGTTAAATCAGAACCGGCATTAATGAACACCACCGAAGTGACTCGGCAGCAGTGCAGTGTCTCATTTAGAAGGCAGCCCACCAACGATCTGACGTCTCCTACTGTGGACCTCTGGGGGAGGGCCCGCGATAAGGAATGTGCCCTGGGTGTCGTATGTCTATTGTGTGTGTGCACGAATGCGTGTTCTTGAATGTGCCCTGGGTGTCGTGAGTATATTGTGTGTGCACACAAAAGCGTGCACTTGAATGTGCCCTGGGTGTCGTGAGTATATTGTGTGCACACGAATGCGTGCACTTGAATGTGCCCTGGGTGTCGTGAGTATATTGTGTGCACAGGAATGCGTGCACTTGAATGTTCCCTGGGTGTCGTGAGTATATTGTGTGTGCCCACGAGCACACACACACACACACACACACACACACACACACACACACACACACACACACACACACACACACACACACACACACACACACACACACACAAACACACACACACACACACACACACACACACACACACACATAGACACACACGCACACGCACACACGCACAACCCCACCCCACCCCACACACACACATATTAAGAGAGACGATTAAAGCGCGCCTACAAAATGGGAAGAAGAAGAAAAGAAAAGAAAAAAACAACAACTAGTTCTAACCGCACCAGGGTAAAAACTACTTTTTTTGATAAACTATATCTAGTGCGTTGTGTGCTAGCTTTTACAGCAAGTTGGTAAACTATACTTCAGAGAGAACCTACATGGGAGCGTAAGTGCTTTACTCTCTGGTGCAGCTAGGTGTAGTTCTTTCCCTTCGTAGCCACGCTGTTATTATCTCCCTTTATAAAGAAAGTCAACATTCAGTTTATTATTTCCAGTATACATACATCGTGCATTAAAATGTGAACTGCTGCATGTACTGCCCACCCTCACAGGCGTGGCAGACTAAGTCAAGCCTTTTTGTTGGTGTTGTTTTTGTTTGTTTCTTTGTTGGTTTCTTTCTTTTTCTTTCTTTTTTCTCCCCCCCCCCCTCTCTCTCTCTCTCTCTCTCTCTCTCTCTCTCTCTCTCTCTCTCTCTCTCTCTCTCTCTCTCTCTCTCTCTTTTAAGAGGCTGCATATGGACGCAGTTTATACTGATTAATTATTATACATTTCTCAAAAGCTTAGTTCTCTTTCAAGTAAATGCAATAGATCAAAGTATTTGCCATATCTGTATATACTAATACACATTTTTACTATTAGCTTAACACGATTAATGGCTAGAACGTCACTGCTGTTCTCTGTTTCATTTTATCGAAATAAAACGTCCTTTAATTTTAATTTGAATAATTTATCAAATTTCAAATATGCATATTCCTTGACATTTTTTCCAAATTAAACTAATTTTATCACAAGACCAAAAGAAATGTTCAGTGTAATCAATTTCATATGTGCAAAATTTAGTTTCCATTTTCAGATCTTCCCAGTCTATGTAGTTTGTTTGTTGGCTATATATTTTGGAGAATTTTCGAGTGAAACACTAATAATTGAATCTTTCGTGCATTGTCTGGGTTAACTTTCAGTTGTTATCTAATGTGTATATGTAACTTATGCTGCCAAAATCCAGCAGAGCAAGGTCTAACGTTATATCTGTTGACAGTCAGTTTAAAAGATCTGCAGCTCTCCATCTCTCCCCTTTTTCAAGAAAAATCTGAAAACACATCTTTTTAAAGAACGCTTCTCTATAGGTTGTAAAGCACCTTTTCTGCACACTTTGACTATTGAGTGGATTTGTATATGTAGAGCAGGTGGTTACTGATGTCCTCTACAGTGTAACTATGTACACACTTTTTGTGTAAAGCGCTTTGATCTAAGTCACGTTATGGACATTGCGCTACAGAAGTGTTATGTATTATTATCATTAAACTTGAAGACACGTGAAGCTCACGTGCAGTTCGACCACCGCTCCTCACTGGCACTGTCTTCGTCACCCGATTGCTGGGCCACCTCTTGGAGACGTGCTCGTCTGTCTGTCTGTCGGTGGAGTGTCCCCTGTGGGTGACCGGCGGTGTTTCAGCGAGTCGTCAAGGGTGGAGTGGGCGCGGTTCTGGCGTCGTTGGCTGCGGCCTCTCGCTGGAGGGGTCATCTGTTGACTGTCCGATCCACCGCTCTTCTTGTGCTGTCGGGTTGTGTAGTCGGTGATGAGGGTCTTGTTTTGCTTGTTTGCTTGACGTTTGTCTGTCTGGTTGTGTAGTGGGTGATGAGGGTCTTGTTTTGCTTGTTTGCTTGACATTTGTCTGTCTGGTTGTGTAGTGGGTGATGAGGGTCTTGTTTTGCTTGTTTGCTTGACATTTGTCTGTCTGGTTGTGTAGTGGGTGATGAGGGTCTTGTTTTGCTTGTTTGCTTGACGTTTGTTCCTCTGGTTCTGGGGGTTCTTGGTCGGGGTGAAGAAGGCGCTGGACCCGTCGACATCGATGTCGTTGCTCGTTTCTGGAATAAGCGAACGCTGAGACGTTGTCACCGGCTCTGTGTCCGTCAGCAAGGCATTGCCGGCACTTCACCGGGTTGGGACAGTCGGCCGTCTTGTGTTGTCCTTTTTGGAGACAGTTTCTGCAGTCAGCGGCCGCTTACAGGCCTACGTTGTTACCAAGCGCAGTTTTGAAGGGCCAGCCCTTGGAAAATGTGTGTGCTGTTTGTGCGGTGTGTGTTTTGCTTTACATCTGTGTATGGACAGATTTTGTAGATTTGACTTGAGAAAGGGTTGACGTATGAGAAGAGTTTTGCAATGTGCATTTGCTTATCACAGAGTTTGATCGTCCTGAGGTCACCATTGGGTCGGATGCATGGATGGACGGCGTGTAACAGTATAGACAGCATCTAAATTCGTAGGCAGCGTCTATTTGCTAGCCACTGCGTGCGAGGACGCTTCCTATGGTTTAAACAGTGTCTATGGGTCTGCTTCAGGATCCTACATTATTTCATGCTCGCGAACTGGCTTGTCTAAATATTGTAATGGTGGCTTGCGTGTAGATGAGGTACTTAAGAAGATCATTGCGCTCTTTTCTTCCTCTTCTTCATCTTTTTTTCTTTCTTTTTTTCTTTCTTTTTTTCTTTTTCCTTTTCTTCTTCTTTCTCTTCTTCTTCTTCTTCTTTCTCTCTTTTCATATGTACATTTTGATTCAGTGTAGTACACGCAGGTGTGCAGACCATGGGTCCAAATGCATGATGAGCGAATAAAGTTAAATGCAGACAGCCCTAATCCCGATTGACTAAAGAGTCCATAAGACTTCTGTTTATTCTTAAACCCGTTCTTAATTGGGCGATCTGTTACTTCGCCGAACATGCTTCGGACACTTCGACGAACTATACTTCGTTTTTTAAGTGGCTTATAACGAGATGCAAGCTTCGGCCCGAACTTGCGGCAGAAGTGCAGCGGAGGAGAGCTGTCTTTGCTCAGAACCAGTCAGAGGCAGGGTTCGCCGAACTGGGCGAATATTCCCAGAATATGTTGAGCGAAGCTTTTTGGACCCTGAACATAGCTTCGTCGCAGTTCAACGAACACCCTGAACTAGGTTCGCGAAGCAAAAGTTCGTCCAACTAAGAACCAGCTATGTTCGCCGGACCTTTTTCAGGTTTGACCAATATCCCGAACAAGGTTCGCGAAGCAAAAGTTCGCCCAATTAAGAACGGGTTTTAGATCGGGAAAGACCCTTGTTTTTGCAACAATGTGCGTGACGTCAAAAACTCGAAACTAATTGGACACCGCGTGACGACAGTTCAGGCTCAAAGTTCGAGCCAACGGTAGCAGATGTCAGTGACCCAGTGACCCCTTCCCATTCGAAATTTTCTGGTCTCCTCTTCGCCGTCTGTGTTG
Organism: Alviniconcha strummeri; assembly: GCA_963584105.1. NCBI lineage: Eukaryota > Metazoa > Mollusca > Gastropoda > Provannidae > Alviniconcha > Alviniconcha strummeri. The sequence goes on along the minus strand of CAUZXP010000297.1, from coordinate 72,903 downwards.
ATGTGTGCTGACACATAAATCCCACTTTTCTCGAATACTTTGTGTTCTTTAATGGTACGAGAGACGGCGTCGGTCCGTCAAGTGTTCGTTTTCACTTCAGTAGTTCCCTTTGCCCGTAACGGCAGCATCACGGCCGTTATTTATGTACGGCGTTTAGGCTGCTTAAACGTGGGGGGAGGGGGGGGGGGGGGGAATTAGGCTGCAGTATAACTTTAAATGCGATTAGGTCGGCCGGATAACGCTATCTGCACTTCACGCATGCCCGTGGTTTTCAGTGTGGTCACCGTTTAGAAGAACAACGCGGTTGAGGGGTCTGTTTGCTCATTGTGTGTGTTAGGGGCCATGTGTGTCAGACTGTGTTTTACGTCTCCTACAAACAAAACGTGCGTCTAAAATGGTGTCAGACGAAATGTACAAGAGCCCCGAGCATCTTTTTCGTTGTTTTTGTTGTTGTTTTGCTAAGCTTTTTTGTTGGTTTCTTTGTTGATTTGTTATTGTTGTTGTTGTTGTTGTTTAGTTTTGTTTCTTCTTCTCCTTTTTATTTGGTTTTATTGCTTTTACCCTGCCCGTCCCCGTTGTTGTTGTGTTTTTCTGTTTAGTTGTTTGTATTGTGCGTCTAATGATAATGACGAAACCTATGTTATTCTCATGTTCCAAAAATCATTGTAACCACAGTCAAAAGGAAATCAGTGGACGTGAGAATGTATGGAAGTTGTACAGAGAGCGCTATCGCAGATACGCACGTGAATGTTTATGCGATCAGTGAAATCTGTTGTTGCTTTTTATTTTGTACTTTGACATGTATTTGATACATACATGTTTGAACGATCAGGCTTTTGAACTGATTCTGTTACTGTCATACAAAACAGGGACAGTGAACGTTTCATTTGTGATGCTGAAAGCTAAAGGGGTTTACCTCCTCCCTCTCCTTCGCCATCTCCCGTCTCCCATTCTCCCAGTCCTTCTTCACTCTCCTTCGCCCCCTCCCACTCTGTCTCCCCAGAAAAAAAATAATATTGGAAGTTTGCACCGAACACTTTGAACGTGAAAATTACTGTAAAGCCAAACGTAATGTTTAAACTTAATCTTTGCGCTGCCCGACCAATTGTTTCACAAATAACCCCCCCGCGAATCTTCGCTTTAGACATTCTTTGCTGAACTATAATGATCAGTTGGTCCTGTATTCTTCCTATGCATTGATTTGCTTGTTTTGGTGGTTTCATTTTGACGACCATGGCCACCGAACATACCATGACCACGTACAGACTTACATTTTATTTCAGTCACGTACATACAGAAAACGTGTTTTTAATCCGACAGTAATTTTCTTTCGCAGCCATCAGCACACTCGTTTCCTCTCTTGTTCTCTCTAGGCTTGATTAGTGTAATGCTCTCCTTGCTGGCCCTCCTGAAGTTCTCCAAATTCAAAAGGTGGCCAGCTGCTCAGCTGGCCTCATTTGCAAAGCTCTTAGTACTGCCTACATCAATCACTCTTTTGGTTTTCGATCACCACTGGCTACCAATCAGCAGCCGAGTTCAATACAAAATAGCTCTCATCTGCTTCCACCATACCTCTCCGAGTTGTTTCATCTCTACTCTCTTTCTCGCTCTCTTCGCTCGGTCTCGGATATTTCGAGGTCCTCGGATGGGCAGGAGGACCCTGGGGGACAGATCCTTTCAACGCATCGGACCTGTGATCTGGAACTCTCTTCCTCTCTGGCAGGCGTTCGTCTTCACTTTGTCTTCTTAGTTACAACTGAAACCCACCTCTTCTCTTCTGCATACTGATTTAGTTGTCGCTTTCTTTCTTTTCATTCTATCAACCCAGCACTACTAATGCATGTATGTGTAGTACGTGCGTGTGGGTGGGTGCGTTCGTACGTGTGTGTGTGTGTGTGTGTGTGTGTGTGTGTGTGTGTGTGTGTGTGTGTGTGTGTGTGAGAGAGAGAGAGAGAGAGAGAGAGAGAGAGAGAGACGAGAGAGAGAGAGAGAGAGAGAAGAGAGAGAGAGAGAGAGAGAGAGAGAGAATGTGTGTGTGTCGTGTGTGTGTGAGAGAGAGAGAGAGAGAGGGGGGAGAGACAGAGAGACAGAGACAGACAGACAGTGGATGTGTGTGTGTGTGTGTGTGTGTGTGTGTGTGTGTGTGTGTGTGCGTGTGTGTGTGTGTGTGTGTGCAAGTGTGTGTGTGTTTGTGTGTGTGTGTGTGTGTGTGTGTGTGTGTGTGTGTGTGTGTGTGTGTGTGTGCGAATGTGTGTGTGTGTATATGTATGTATGTGTGTGTGTGTGTGCGCGCGTGCGCGTGCATGTGTACCTTTGTGCGTATGCGTGTATGTGCGTGCGTGCGCACGCACGTGCGTATGTGCGTGCGCACGCGCGTGTGTATGTGCGTGAAAGGGGGTCGGGAGTCGGGAGGGCGGTGCGGAGGGAGGGGGGGAACACTACGTTCTCGGATCGCTCAAGGAGACACCAGGATGCCTGTTTCCCCAGAGTATTCTTCAAGACAAATCGGGAAACCGGTTTACCCTATGGGAATCTCTGGTTGCACCGTGACATACAGACTACATGCCCGTAATATTGATTCTCATGTTCCTTTTAATTAGATTTTGTGTGTGTACAACTTAGGCCTGGGATTATCAACAGCGTCCTCAGATCGTGCTATTTTTTCTCCGAACTACAGCGCTATATAAGAGCTGGTCATTATTGTCATAATCTGAAACGGAATGACGCCTCAGCTGCTTGCTTTCAGTCAACAGACAAAGGGAGTTAACAAGCGCTCGAAATACGTCACAACACAATAACAAATACCTGAACCTCCTACGAAACTCGTACCTGAATGTGAGTAAACACAAGGTATATAAAATCCGCGAAAGCTGCATCGTCATGTTATTATTATCACAGTTATAATAATCACGAGTTTTTTTGTTTTGTTTTGTTTGATGATTATTGTTTTGGCGTTTTTATTATCATTATTATTATACGCTTATTATAACGACTTCGTCTTCTGTGTTTATTACGTTGTCACATAGGTATGGACAAACAATGGATTTTTTTTTAACAAACAGTCAACAACAGTGAAAAAGACTTTCACTAGAAAAAAACAAACAAAAACCTAATAATTTCTAAACCCTTTCCTTTACTAGAAAAAAAAGCGAACAAATTAAATCAACAAGATCCAAACACAAAAAAGGTAAAAAAAAAGAAGAAAAAAGAAGAAAAGAAAAGAAGAAGATATTTATAAGGACAAAAACACTATATCCGAATTTTCTGGGTAATCCCCTTTATCACGTCAAAAAAACGACTTAACACTTAAACGGTGAAAACGATGAAGAATGAAATGGAGAGCTAAGACTCTTATCTGTTTGTCCAAGCACTAGACACGAAAACAGCACACCTCAACGAAACACAGACAAGTGTTTTAGCACTCCATCTCATTTTTCACCGTTTCTCACCGTTCAAGTGTCGTTTTGTAGCTTGACAAAGGGGATCACCCCGACAATTCGCACGCTGTGTTTTGTCCTAATAAACAGCGATCTTTTGAACGTTTTGCCTGTTTGGGTCTTGTTTTAGGACGCAAGCAGTCATTCTTCTTTCAGATAATGAACATGACAAAAATTACACCACCATTAGCGACAACAATAAATAAATAAAAAACTTGTCTAAAACTCAAGAAAGTATGTACAGTTCGCCGGAGGGACAGGTAGAAAAAGCACAGCTAACTGCCAGCAGCACTAACTTACACCAGTAGCCCTAACCTACACCATCCCCCTCTCCTCCTCACCCCACCGCATGCTGTATATCGATCGGTCGACACTCGACTCATTACGTCAGCTGCAATGTCCCATTGCCGGGTGTTACTCGTAGAGTATGCAGGTACCCAGTGAAAGCATTCAGCAGAGAGAGAGATCAGAGAGAGAGAGAGAGAGAGAGAGAGAGAGGAGAGAGAGACGAGAGAGAGAGAGAGAGAGACGAGAGAGAGAGAGAGAGAGAAAGATGATTTATTCATTTAGGCCATTGCCCCTCATGAAGGGGTGCGGGTGGATGACCTACCACCTCACAGTACATACTATAATTGTGCCTATGAGCGAGAAAACCAACAAACTACCGACAATGTACTTGACTCCGTACTGAAAATGACAGTGTGATTGAATTATTATGAACTTAAAATGCTATGCAACTTAAAGGCTTTGTATAATTTAATACACTGACAGACTTCTCACAATAGTTTCATTGGTGGATGCCAGCAGCAGGCTTAATCGAAAAAGACTTGGAAATTTGTAGAATTTCGACGGGATAAATTGTACTCTTGATGCGCTTAGCACAGGGCAACACAGAACAAAATGTAACTGAGTTTCTTGTGCTACTCTACATAATGGACAGATCAGGTAAAGAACCGACCCTGGCTGACGTCATGGCTATGCTTTCTTCAATGAACTTAAAGTTTGATGACATGAAAGGCGATGTCCAGATTCTGATGAAGGTTTTGCCAGACTGCAGGATGAGGTAACAGAACTGATGGAAGACTGTGCGTTCATACGACAGGAGAACAAGGACTTAAAGGCAAAGAACGAGAGACTAGAGAAGACGGTAACGGAGATGGACAGGCTAGTTGATAACCTTGAAGGCCGACCTAACGGAGCAACCTCATAATCAACGGTCTGGTGAGAGCAGAGAAGGAGACTGGAGAAGACTGCGAAGGAGTGCTGAGGGATTTGATCACGGACTAGCTGGAACTGGCTGATGATTTCCAGTTTGACAGTGCATCGTCTCAGTGCCAAGCCCAACTCACCCGTGGTGGCACGCTGTACTTTTTTCAAGGACAAAGTTAAGATACTTAAAGGACAAGTCCAAGGTTTGGGGTGATTTTTTGACACGATTTCCGTTAAGTTCGCTGAGAACAATGATGTAGCTGAAATTGTGATCTGAAGGTTATAAATGCACGAAAACAGTATTTTATGTCGTACCGAAAGCGTCGCCATGACGCTGAAAATCATGTTGCACGTATGCGCACTACGTCACTCTGTGGAGTCGCTGCAAAGTGGCTAATACCACAGGGTAGGTCCGACTTGGAAAAAAAAATCAAAAAAAAATCGAATCTTCAAGGATGAAGCTCCGACGTAACTGTCAGTAACTGGGCCTTTGTTTATTTCCTCCTTGTTATTCATCTTTCTCGAGACTTGTTGTGCGTGCGTGGCATTTCAGTCTTTTTCGTTCTGTTTACTCTAGCTTTTACAACAGGCTGGACCTCATCAGGAAGCCTGCCTTTTATTGGGTGTTTTATTTTATTTTCCCAGTTTATCCTTGTGTGTTTCATTATATATATAAATGAAAAAGTCTTCGTTCTATTTCAACAGACTAGCAATTTCGTGGGCCTCCCTGGGTTAGGGTTTGGGGTTGGGCTAGTTTACCGGTTCTTGCCATTCACTGTTTTTTCTCTTGGCTTGCCGTTTTGTTTCTCGAGTTATATCGATCATTTACGATGTACGAGTAAGGGGGAAAGTCTCGATGTTTAACGAGACCTCTCATTCTTTGTTTGTGTGGGGTAGTTCATGAGTGTCTGTTGCCCTGCCGTGTTGTTGTGACTGCTAAGTGGGTTGTATCGCGTACACGGATTACGTGTATCCAGCCTTTGTCCCGTTGCTCGCTGACATTACTTGCCTCCTCTTTCTTTTCAGAAAGTGTTATTGTTTTTCTTCTCTCTTTTCCTCTTCTTTTTTACCCTGCGTTTTTTGTTTTTTTTAATTTTAGGTTTACTGGCCATTTCGTACCCGCTTGTTAGCTTGCTTGATTAGGGCAGCCATTTTGCGTTTCTCTTGTCGTCTGCATTTGTTTATATCACGATGCTTCGTCATCGGTAGTCCTGGTTAGCGATTTGCTTGATCAGTCTGCGGCCTTTGTTTTTTCTAGATGCAAGCCGGGTTAGTGAGGGGTTAGTTTAGAGTTAGTTATGGTTAGTTTGGCTTTCCATCTGTTTGTCGTTGGCACAGTTATTTTTGCTCTGTCCTCTTATGACTAATCATCCACTCCTTTGTTGCAGACAGCAGTCTATTAGACTGTTGTGATTTGTGTGGTGTGTGTGTGTGTGTGTGTGTGTGTGTGTGTGTGTGTGTGTGTGTGTGTGTGTGTGTGTGTGTGTGTGTGTGTGTTTCCACCTCATGCTTGCAAGTAGGCAATTGTTTGGGATTTTGAGGTGGTTTTAGCTGTTTTGTTTCTTTCATTTGGTGTTAGCTGTTAGCTTGACTGATTAGGGCAGCCATTTTTCGTTTTCCACCAGCATTTATGGTTTGGTTTTTCTTTCTTTGCCACAGGCATTTGTTGTCTGTTCTTCCTTTCTTTGCCATAGGCATTTGTGTACAGTCTCTTTCTTTCACGGCTTTTTCTGCCGTAGGCATTCGTGTTAGACTCTTTGTCTTTGACTTTTTAGCGCTTGTTTCAGGGTATCACTGTATCTCTAAATTTTTGGTATCATGCTGTGCGCTTGCTGCTCGTCAGCTTCATCCTTGGAGATTCGAACTGGAATATTTCCAAGTCAGTTACCCTGTGGACAGCTCTACAAATTCCGCTTTGAAGCAAACCCCATTTGGTATTCCGCCATAAAGTTTACGAAATCGCACTCAGCAAAGTGCTGGCTACACAAATGGGCGTGACTGAGGCGCAGCATCAAAGTCAGCTCGTTTGAATTGTACAAATTTGACCCATTTTCGCCTCACAGCGGGTCGATTCCGCGGGAACTCCTGCATAGTTATGCTTTGGGTTGCTTGTGAGTTGATACAGTTTGCTGCAACGCAGTAGGCCGGCATGGTTAGAGCTTTTTGTCGACCACACGCATACACATTCAATGAACAATCTAAGGTGGCAACCGCACTGACTCCCCAGACTGACGTCAGTTCCGAGAAAGTCACTTGACTGATAGAGAACCCGAGACAGCAGTCTCGGCCAGCCTACACACACACACACACACACACACACACACACACACACACACACACACACACACACACACACACACACACACACACACACACACACACAAATCGATTAAAAACCAACATTATCTTCTTATTTTTTTCTTTCTTTTTTCCCCTCCATTCCCCCCCCCCCCCCCCCCCATTTTTTATTTAATTTAATCTCAGACCTGTGACTCATTTGTCAATCATTTCGATGGTCATTTTGCATACTTAAAAACCTTGGACTTTCCCTTTAAGGCCAAGCGGAAACTGCAGGGGACTAAAGTCTTCATCGGGGAGGACTTCTCTTCTCGTGTTCGAGAGGTGAGGCGCAGGTTAGTTCCTCATCTAAAGAAAGCACGTAGTGAGAACAAGAAATGCATGATGGTGTTTGATCATCTCATAGACGGGAAGAAGTTTACTCTTGATGACGGGGATAACCTGAAAGAAATGAGATAGGACTCTGGCCGATCTGATCGTGATGGGTCAATGTCTCATTTGAACCGTGTTGATTTTGTTCGTGGTGATGTTGGGGGGAGGGGGGGGGGAAGAAAAGAAAAGGGATACCGGTTGTTTGTTTTGCACGGGCCATTCGTAGTAAAGACTGTGAAGCTCGGACTGACATGAGCGATGTCAGCGATGACAATGCAAGCGTGCGTGACGCTGAGGGCTACGCAAACACGGACTGTCACGAAGAGTCAGAAACTAGTCGTGCTTTGTTGGGTGAAAGTAAGCAGCCGGGTGCGAGTGTAAATAAACCCTTCTCGTTCTTGCAGTGGAATGTCAATGGATTGTTAGCGAAGCTGAAGGATAACGAATTTATCTCCTTTTGTTAGTCATTTTTTGTTTGTTTGCTTTATTGAAACATCCATGGAAACATTTCAGTCTAATGTCTTTGTTGATTATATCGTGTTTGTTAAATCAGCCGTTAAGTTATCGAAACAGGGACGTCATTCCGGTGGTATTGTCTAGTATGCCTCCTACGAAATGAATATGCTCCTTGCGTTCGTAAACTGGATGTTGAATACTCAAACATTATGGTGTTTCTAATCGATAAGGAGCTGTTTGGTGTTATGAAAAATATTTTGTATGTGTGTGCGTATGTCCCACCTGAGGGCTCTCCGTTTTACCCGTATTTTGATGTAGACAATGGTATTGGATTACTAGAGGAGTGCTTGGCTGACTGTATGCTTACTTTGAATGACGTTTATGTAATTATGGCTGGCAATTTGAACTGTAGAACAGCCAGCAATTCTCAGATTAATTCAATGAACGATAATGTATTTGAATCGTTGCAGGAGAGACAGCAAGTAAATCAGAACAGAAAGTCTCAGGGCAATGTTGTAAACAACCACGGAAAGCTTTTGTTAAATCTGTGTGCCACTTTTGACCTTTGTATTCTGAATGGTGTATGTAAAGGTGACCTTCACGGTTGCTATACGTACATCTCAGAGACTGGTAGTAGCGTTAACGATTATTTTATTTTGTGAAATGATTTGTATGCCCTTATCCATTCCACGTGTGAACTTTGTGTCACGTATTGAATCGGATCACATGATACTTACATTCCGTGTTATATTTCCAAAGGAATATGTGTGCATTGATGAAGTTTCTCAGCATGAGCAAATAACTGAAAAGTGTGTCTGTGATAACCTCAGAGCACAAACGTTTATTAGTCTAATGTGTACAGATGGAATTTGTGCAATACTTGACGAAGCTATTAGCTTCATTGATCTTGACATAGACAAAGCCTTGGATATATTTAATAACTGCATCAAAGAAAAAGGCTGAATGCATGAAGAAGCAGATAACGATTTTTTTTTTTTTTTTTTTTTTTTTTTTTTTTTTTTTTTAAGGAGAAGAAGCTAGACGAATGGTTTGACTGGGAGTGTAAAGCGGGAAGAAGAAATGTCCGAAGGCTTTTGAAGAAATATCGTCGTTCACTGCTCGCTGATGACTGCAGTGCTTTTTGTCTCACAAGAAGGGAATGCAAAAATTTGTTGAATAAAAAATAAAAAATAAAAATTGTGATGTTCTTTTGGACAAATTGATTTTATCAGTGAAAAATCAGAAAGACTTTTGGGAATCTGTACATAAGATATCACCCAAAAGGAAGTCCGTCTATAATAATATTTCTTTGGATAGTTGGTTTCAGCATTTTATAGTGTTACTCAAAAAAGAAGTAGATTTTGACTTTGACGATGAAAATGCTGTTCAAGACAACGAAAGTTCTCTCAATCGTCCATTGTCCAAGGAAGAAATCTTGCTTGCATTCAGAAGGTTGAAGAATAAAAAAGCAGCTGGACCAGACGGAATAATAGGAGAAATGTTGAAAAACTCGGGAACTTACGTAATTGACTTTTTCATGATTTCTTTTTATTGCTTTATTTGAAAAAGGAATTTTTGCAACTAAATGGACTGAATCTATTGTATTCCCTCTTTTTAAGAAAGGCGATGCTAATAATCCGAATAATTACACAGGTATCTCTTTAGGCGATGCAAGCTGCAAACTTACCTCTACAACTATTAACCTTAGACTGCAAGAATGGGTTAATAAACAATATCACTGTTGAGCATCAGGCTGGAATTAAGAAAAACTACTCACAATTGATCATATGTTTACAATATTAGCCTTTGTACAGAAACAGTTTTCCTTGATCCGCAAATTGTATGTTGCTTTTATAGACTTTGAGAAAGCTTTCGATTCTCTAAACAGAAAACTGCTTTGGCCTATTCTCCTGAAAAATGGAATCAATGGAAAATTGTATCGCTGCATTAAAAGCATATACAACAGTGTTAAAGTTAGAGTTAGATGTGGGTCTAAGATGACTAATTACATTAATTGTACGTTTGGGGTGAAACAGGGGGATGTTTGCAGCCCAGTTTTATTTTCTCTCTTGATAAACGAGATGGCTTTAGGAGCTATTCAGAATGGTAGACATGGTGCATCGTTTATCACTGATTACTCTGAATTGTTTATTTTGCTATTGGCTGATGATGTTGTTCTGTTGTCAGAAACGGTTATTGGTTTACAGACACAGTTGAGCAGTTTGCAAAGAGCATCCTCCTCTCTTCAGTTAAATGTAAATATGAGTAACATAGTTGTCTTTAGAAAGGGTGGTTACCTGGGTGCAAGGGAAAGATGGACGTATGATAGTGTTGTATAACCAGTTGTGTATGTGTATAATTATTTAGGTGTTCTCTTCTCCACGAACTGAGTTTTACTGCGTCATGTTATGATCTTACAAGTAAAGCTAAGAATGCAGTATTATGTATTATGCAGAAGTTGCGAATGTTGAATAATAATAGTTTTGAATTATTTCTGAAATTATTTGATTCCCAAGTGCAACAGTCGCTATCTATGGTTGTGAACTATGGGGTCTTGATACAGCAGCGGTTTATTGCGAAAAGGTCCACTTATTTGCGCTGAAAAGGTTTTTACGAGTTGAGATGTGAACGCCAAATGACCTTGTCTATGGTGAAACAAATAGGTATCCATTATTTGTGAACTCTGCAGTAAGATGCGTACGTTACTGGTTAAAATTAACGAGAATGGAGGCGTCCAAATTACCAAGCAAAGCTTATAGGATGTTACATGTATTAGATGAACGAGGTAAAAGAAATTGGGCCTCAAATGTTCGTTGTAATTTGTATCAGTATGGATTTGGTTTTGTCTGGTTGAATCAAGGTGTGGAAGAAATGAACCAGTTTTTACATGTTTTTCGTGAAAGATTAGTTGTTTGTCGATGGCAAGAATGACATTACCATGTTGAGACTAGCGATAGATTTAATGTTTATGGGACATTTTGCGCCATTCATGATACGAAAACATATCTGAAGATGAATATTGATAGGCACTTGAAATTCATAATGACAAGATTTCGATTGGGTATTTCAGACATTTCTGTACATTATTACCGATACAAAAGACACACTGATAATGACCGAGAGACAGAGAGAGACACACACAGATAAACAGAAGGACGGAGACCGAGAGATAGAGACAGAGAGAGAAGGAGAGCGGAAGAGAGGCACACAGACAGACAGCGAGAGACACAGCGAGAGAGAGAGAGAGAGAGAGAGAGAGAGAGAGAGAGAGAGAGAGAGAGAGAGAGAGAGAGAGAGAGAGAGAGAGAGAGGACACACACACACACACACACACACACACACACACACACACACACACACACACACACACACACACACACACAGAGGAAGACGCACATAGAGAGACACACACAGAGAAAGAGAGACAGAGGGAAAGAGTGACACACACAAAGTCAGAAAGAGAGAGAGAGAGATAGCCATACACACACACACACACACACACACACACACACACACACACACACACACACACACACACACACACACACACACACACACACACACACACACACACACTGCACACACGAGTACATTATTGACTATACAAAACTTAATTCACACACTACTTAGACAACAAACAGAGAATTGAGGTGGAGGAAGATAGCAGCACGGAACAGAACAACATGTCTTGAGGTTTAAACTGAAGATTGATTCTGTTCGAGAGAAAAGGTAAGGTCATTCCAAAAAAGAAGAAGAAAAAAGAAAAGAAGAAGAAGAAAAAGAAGGCCCAAATACAAAAAATGCTCGAGAACCAGCAGAACCTGTACGAGGAATATGGAGGCTGTCAGTATCAGAAGAATAGCAGAGAGTACGGGAGGGTGTGTAAAGTTGAAGACAGTCACAGGGATAAGACGGAGCGGTGCGCGTAATACATTTACAGAAAAGCGTGTTTATCTTGCACTGAATTCTTTGTGGGATTGGGAGCCAGTGGAGAGATTGGAACAAAGGAATGATGTGCCGAAGTGCTGTTTTGCAGATCACTATATACCTACCTACTTTAAACTCCTGCATCCTCATCCTCTCAACCACTCTTCCAATGTTATTCATCCATACATCAATTTAATCACACTGCTGAATGTTACGGTTTAAATACGGTTTAATTAAACGGGTTTGTTCGTTTAGATATTAAAGTTTGAAATAATACAGTTGATGGAATGTACATGTTTTGTATCAGAATAATCCGGCACAATATCGCTGTCAGCGTCACTGTCACTGTCATCGAGAATGTCACTATCACTGTCATCGAGAATGTCACTGTCACTGTCATCGAGAAAATCCCTTTCACTGTCATAGAGAAAGTGACTGTCACTATTATCGAAAAAGTAACTTTTATTGCCATCGGGAACGTCATTGTCACTGTCATCGAAAACGTCAATGTCACGGTCACTGTCATCGAGAAAGTCATTTTCGCAGTCATCGAGAAAGTCACTACCACTGTCATCGAGAATGGCACTTTCACTGTCACTGTCATCGAGAAAGTAACTTTCATTGTTATCGAGAACGTCACTGTCACTGTCATCGAGAATGTCACTTTCATTGAGAAGGTCTCTGTCACCGTCATCCAGAAAGTCACTGTCACTGTCACTATCATCGAAAAAGTCACTTTCACTGTCATCTAGAACTTCACTGTCACTGTCACTGAGAATGTCACTGTCACTGTCATCGAGAACGTCACTGTCACTGTCATCGAGAACGTCACTGACACTGTCACACTGTCATCGATAACGTCACTGTCATTGAGAACGTCACTGTCACATTAATCGAGAATGTCACTGTCACTGTCATCGATAACGTCACTGACAATGTGATCGAGAACGTCACTGTCACTGTCATTGAGAACGTCACTGTCACTGTCATGGAAATAGTCACTTTCCAAAAGTAGAGCAAACCCTTTGCACTGTCACAGTTAGCAGCAAGTCCATCCAGTGACCGACGTGCTGTAACAGTGACTGATGCTTATTGTTTGCTCCGTACTGCAACGAGGACTGATGTCCATAACCATCCCAGAAAACATGCCGGATCCGATCCGAAAGCGTTTTGGTTACGGCCAGTTATGGCCATTACGGCCAGCGTGCAGCCAGAATCGGCCTTGGTCGTATAAATTCTGCCAGATCCGACTTCGCGCATCCGTTTCAGTTACTTTTTCCAAAAAAGCCATGTATCATATCGTGCAGAACCGACCCAGATCCGGTCTGGATGGCCTGCATGGTCAGGGTTTGGCCAAACACATCTGGTCTGGAAGCAGGCTGGTATGCAGGAATCGTTGGGCCCGGTTTCTGACAGAACGGAACCGCCCCGCACCAGTTTCCAACTTTCAAAATTGTTTCCGTTCTTCCACAGACGTCCCGGATAATATTGTGCAAAACCAGCCCGGATCTGATTTAGTTCTGGCTGATTGTGTCACGTTTTGTCCAAATGGATCCGGTCCGGAAGCATGCCGATGTGCAAGAATCATCCGGCCCGCTTCCGGCCAGTGCTTCCCAGCCAGTCCGGGTCGGATGCGAATCGGATCCGTTATGTTTACTGGGACTCTTACTGGTTGCTCCGTGCTGTAACGGTGACTGATGTCTTTAACCATGTTCATCGCTTGCTCCGTGCTGTAACGGTGACTGATGTCTTTAACCGTGTTCATCGCTTGCTCCGTGCTGTAACGGTGACTGATGTCTTTAACCATGTTCATCACTTGCTCCGTGCTGTAACGGTGACTGATGTCTTTAACCATGTTCATCGCTTGCTCCGTGCTGTAACGGTGACTGATGTCTTTAACCATGTTCATCGCTTGCTCCGTGCTGTAACGGTGACTGATGTCTTTAACCATGTTCCTCGCTTGCTCCGTGCTGTAACGGTGACTGATGTCTTTAACCATGTTCATCGCTTGCTCCGTGCTGTAACGGTGACTGATGTCTTTAACCATGTTCATCGCTTGCTCCGTGCTGTAACGGTGACTGATGTCTTTAACCATGTTCATCGCTTGCTCCGGGCTGTAACAGTGACTGATGTACATGTTCATCGCTTGCTCCGTGTCTGTGCTGAAACGGTGACTATGTCCATAACCATGGTTATGCTTGCTCCGTACTGTAACGGTGACTATGTTCATAACCATGTTCATAGCTTGCTCCGTGCTGTAACGAGGAGTTGCACGTTAGGAACAGTTCTTTGAGAAATTATGAGCCATTTCCGTAAGGTGAAAAAATGTCGAAAACCCGGTAAAAAAAAAAAAAAAAAAAAAAAAAAAAAAGGGAGAAAAAGAAAAGAAAAAAGAGGCAAAAAAACAAAAAGTATTCAAGCGGAAAATGAGAGCCGGTGATGATTTTGTCACGTGACAAACTTTCGGGCTTCGTGTGGTTTCATTCACAGAAGATCCGAGAAGTTTAGTAACTCCGCTGACGAAAGTCACCGATCGGCGACTGTAGCGTTTTCGTTACAAGTGGCTGTACGGCGACTGTAACGTTCTCATTACAAGTCGCCGCTCGGTGCCTGTAGCGACGAAATGGCTGAAGACGTCAGGACTTCGTTCTCGCGAGTGGCACGTGGAACCTGCACGTTTCGTCATCAGTGCTTTGCTCCTTGGCCACTAGAGCTAGGCCCCTCCACACGTTTCGTCATCAGTGCTTTGCTCCATTGCCGCTAGATCTGGGCCCCTCAACACGTTTCGTCATCAGTGCTTTGCTCCTCTGCCACTAGAGCTAGGCCCATCAACACGTCCTTCATCAGTGCTTTGTTCCTTTGCTACTAGAGCTAGGCCCCTCAATACGTTCATTAAAACTAGAAGCAGGAAAGTGAGGCAGCAGAGTGCGTTTCCAATATTTTGAACTGCTTATGCTATTCACCAAACCAACTTTGCTACTTAGCTATCTCAAACAGACCGCTAGTTCAAGTTCAATATTGCTTTAAGCCCACAGACACCATAAGGCCTATTAGGGACGGGGAGCCCAGGACGGCCACCTCGACTTTCACACAGCTCCTGAACTCTGACAGACCGCTAGATAGTTCCCCGGCTTACAATTCATGACGCGAGAAGAAATTTTAACGACACGTTCCTGCCTCTTAAATCTCACTGGGCGACATAAGTTCTCGAGTAAATCTCGCGTGAGGTCCGAGATCATATATGATGCTCCAGTAGGAGTATAATCCGTAACTGCCACGAGGTCATCGCGTTTTTATTTAATGTTGGAGTTGAACGTTCATCAGCCATAATTATTTATGACGAGCGGAGATAGCTCAGTGGTTAGAGCGCCGGACTCGTGATGGAAAGGTCGCGGCTTTGAATCCCTGCAGGAGCGGCGGGAGAAATTTCTTCTCCAGGGTCAACTTTCTGTGCTGAATGACTTTTATTTTGGTATTCGCTCCCCTCCCCCCCCCCCCCCCCCCCGGTTACCTCAGTTAGTTGCATGGAAAAGATTCTGGCCATTCTGCCAAAAGTGCAGATGGCAGGTTACGGCTAAACACAAATGCACCCTACGTATGCGACTTCGAATAAAGTGATACTGTAGACCGGTGAATAGTTGTATGGTGTATGTGGCCCTGATATAACCGTACTGGTTGACTGGGTACAAAACACCAAGTTACTGTATGGTGTACGCAGAACGTGCGCCGAGACGATAACGGTTTCATGTGGCACCAGCCATGTAACAACCAGACAGCCCTGTCAGTCCACCACTTTGGTGGATAGGAAAAAACGTGCTATATAAAGAGAGAGAGAGAGAGAGAGAGAGAGAGAGAGAGAGAGAGAGAGAGAGAGAGAGAGAGAGAGAGAGAGAGAGAGAATTGCATGCGATATGAGCGCAGTGAGTCTGCTCGAGAGTCGAGAATAGCGCTATATATAAAAGCGATCAATAATAATAATAATAATTTATGCAGTGTGTGACTGCCGGGAAAAGGGTGTGGGGGGTAAAGGGTTAACCGGTAGAGTGAGGGTCAAGTTGCTGTAATGCCAGAAAAGCGATGATTAGCGCACCTTTTATCGCTCGAAATACGTAACACAAACACAGCAACAAAGATCTGAGTCACCTACGGTAACTCTCACCTGGCATGCGTGTAAATACAGGGTACATAAACACCACCAGAGGTACATCCACAAATTAACTCCCTCGTTTGTTGATTATAATTATATGATAAACCAAAACCTAGCTGCCTAAAGACACTAGTTGAAACAATAACATACAACTGCCAGCTGCCTAGAAGGTTTATGTTGTAAAGCTTGTAGGTGGCCAGCAGCTAAGTTAGGAATCTGGGAATATTGAACACTGAAATCGACTTGAAATGCGTGAAGAAATGAGTGAACAAGCATTTTACTTTTATCGAAAGCGCTTGTGTACTAATTACAATTGTTTCCTTGCGTTTCGTTGCGTTGGTGAGTTCATTTCCCTAGATCTGTTCTATTTTGAAATGCTTGAGATGAAATGCATAAATGGTTGAAAAGAATGCTATTTATTGTGATAAAGTTTAACATGCGAATTTTCGGGGCAAATCCCTTTTTTCAAGCTACAAAAAACACTTAAACAACAGCTGAACGGTGAACGGCTGAACAACAGCTGAACGGTGAAAAATGAGATGTTGGATACTCATCTACTTTTGGTTGAAATGTTTGGCTTTGGCTTATCAGAGTGGGAAGGGGGGGGGGGGGACTCGACTTATCCGTTTTGAGATATTGTTGTAAAATTAGTCATACAAAGAGCAGCCTTGGACGGGAAATATAAAACAAATTCGACTTAAGCGAAGTTCGACTTAAGCGTTTTTGATTTAAGCGTATTCGACTGTATAAGGAGAGAGAGAGAGAGAGAGAGAGAGAGAGAGAGAGAGAGAGAGAGAGAGAGAGAGAGAGAGAGAGAGAGAGAGAGAGAATTACAGCGTGCCTACAAGGGAAAGAACTAGATGTAGCTGTACCAGAGAGTAACGCACTCTATTTAATGAACTAGATCTGGTACGTTGTATGCTTTTACAGCTAGTGGGTAAACGATACCTAAAATTATTCCCTTCAGAGAGAACCTACCTGGGAGCATAAGTGCGTTACTCTCTGGTGCAGCAATATGGAGTTCTTTCCCTTTGTAGCCACGCTGTCATTATCTCTCTTTATAAAGAATGTCAACATTCAGTTTATGTACTGTCTGTTTTATTATTTCCAATTTAGCAAGTCTGTATTATTATTTCCAGTATACACACTCTGATATGCATCGTGCATTAAAATGTGAATTACTGTATGTACTGCACACCTTCACAATCGAGGCGGACTAGGTGAATTATGTTTCAGCCGAATTAGGTTGGTTGAATGGCTTAAAAAATCCTTCATCCTTTTGTATCTCCTCACCTTTTTTCTTTCTTTTCCTTTCTTCTTCTTCTTTTAATATATATACTTTTATTTAATGTTTTCTTGTTTATCTATATACTTTTCGTTAATATGGTACCTACTGATAAATCCGATAGAATGGTCGACCATTCCAGCATGTGCTAGCCTTTGCCTTGTAGGCTTAAGTTGTTAATAAGCGCAATTTTGAAGGACCAGCCCTTCTAAAACTTGTTGCTGTTTGTGTATACATGTATATTTTGCTTTAAATCTGTGTGTGGACAGATTTTGTAAATTTGACTTGAGAAAGGGTTGACGTGTGAGAAGAGTTTAGAAATGTGCATTTGCTTATCACAGAGTTTGATCGTCCTGAAGTGACCTTAGGGTCGGAAGCATGGACGACGTGCAGCAGTATAGACAGCATCTAAATTCGTAGGCTGCGTCTGTTTGCCAACCATTGTATGCGAGGACGCTTCCTATGGTTTGGAGGGTGTCTATAAAATTCCGCTTAAGCATCCCACGTTATTTATGCTCACGAATTAATAATAATAGATTATTTATGGCACCCCATCTCGCAAGAGCCCAGAGCGCTTACGAAGACATAAGGATACGCTCTTTTTCTTTCTCTCTTTTCATATGTACATTTTGATTCAGTGTAGTACACGCAGGTGTGTAGACCATAGGTCCGTATGCATGATGAGCGAATAAAGTTAAAGGCAGACAGCCCCTAATCCCGATTGGCTAAAGAGTCCATAAGACCGGCTCTCCTTCCACATACATGCACGAGCCGGCAGCAGTCACAGAAACTTTCGGCTTTTTTTAATCCATAGATCGGGAAAGACCCTTGTTTTTTGGCAACAACGCGCGTGACGTCAAAAACTCGAAACTAATAGACGATTTCCGGAAATAACAGGGGAGATAGTCCGGAAGAGTACAGCCCCTGCGTTAGGACGTCATTCCAGAAACGCAATATATATATACTGGTCCATGATTTCAGAATGGAGGCGGCAGTCGAAAAGCACTGGTTTGCGACTGTACCAGACCTTCAGGCATGGACCTGTACTATACTGGACTGCCAAACAGCGCTATGCAAGAGAGAATCTTTCCCGCGGTGTTACTGAACCTTTACAAAGCGTGCTTACTCTGCGATACACCTGCAAGCACTTACCTAGTGCAGTCCCTTGAATTTCCGAAGATCGTCTATTTGTCACCGCTTGTCACCAGTTCATGTTCAAAGTTCGAGGCCCTAGTAGCAGATATGTCAATGACACAGTGACCCCTGCCCATTCGAGATTTTCCTGTCTCCTGTTCTCCAGCTGTGTTGATTATGTGTCGAAGTATTATTCTCGAATACTCTGTAGTCTTTAATGGTACGCGGGACGTAAACGTCTTCGTTTTCTCTTCAGTAATAGCCTTTGCCGGTAACGGCAGCATCACGGCCGTTATTTCTATACGGCGTTTAGGCTGCTTAATCCCTTCACTGCCCCAGCCAGTAAAATTTCCGGGCTGAATGATGTACGGACGCGCCTGCAAACACTGTATTTTCCGGTCCTGTAACATCCATTTTCAGTGCTATGCACTGTTTCAGAAGTTCTTCCATTCTTGTAGCCGAGTTTTCATTATCTCTCTTTATAAAGAATGTCAAAATTCAGTTTAAGCGCTTTTGCAGCACGTAGGGCTATCTAGTGTTATTTTCAATATATACGCGCGCGCGCGCACACACACACACACACACACACACACACACACACACACACACACACACACACACACACACACACACTCACATATACGCGCGCGCGCGCGCACAGGAACAAACACATATTCACACACATACACAGACATACAGATACACACGCATACTCACACACATGCACAGACACATACACACACACACACACACACACACACACACACACACACACACACACACACACACACACACACTCACACACACACACACACACACACACACACACACACACACACACACACACACACACACACACACACACACAAGTGCAGGTGTATATATACGCACCTGCTCATTTATTTTTGTCCCCTAGTAACTCTTACACACCAGCCGTTGTTTCAGTTGTGAACTGTTTTCACGTAGATCCCCTTTAAAGGAGTGAACTGTTTCAAGGTATACCCTGCGTTTTAGAATTTTGTGATTCATTAAAGCTCAGAACACGGGGGACGGCAAATATATCTATATATCTCAAATAAACAAATCCAGTCTCCGAGAGTTTTCATTTGTTTGTTTGTTGTTGTTGTTTTTTTGTTTTGTTTTGTTTTTGTTGTTGTTTTTTAATAGTGTTTTATCATATTGATGAAGATGAGCCGAGAATGGGAGAAGGGATGTCCGAATTTTCGCCTGAATGGGGGCTTCTTAATGGACTGGGCGGGGATACAAAATAATATTTGTGGTGAGGGTGAATGAATATGGAATGACTCATATATATATACTCATCTTGGGAATCCGGGAAGGATTGTTGTCTTCGGAGGCCATGCACGGGGAGTAACCATGCAGGGCCCAACAGATGCACGTGCGGTTTTCTCCTGGTTACAGGGACTGGTCTATCAGTCCTGTTATTAATGGCCAGACTAGCAGACGAAGTTGGGAGCGGACACTTGCATAGGTCACTGCTGCTGATGCTAAATCGATAAGCGGATCAGTCGCTGTAGCTGACGGAGGGTGTTGAGACGACACACACTGAGCTGACAGTGGGTGTTGGGACGATCTACTGTAGCTTAAGGCAGGTGTTGGGACAACACACACACTGAAGCTGACGGCGGGTGTTGGGACAACACACACACTGAAGCTGACGGCAGGTGTTGGGACAACACACACACTGAAGCTGACGGCAGGTGTTGGGACAACACACACACTGAAGCTGACGGCGGGTGTTGGGACAACACACACACTGAAGCTGACGGCGGGTGTTGGGACGACACGCACACTGAAGCTGACGGAGGCTTTGGGACGACACGCACACTATAGATGACGGCGGGTGTAGGTACGAAACACACTGTAGCTGACGGTGGGTGTTGGGACGACACAGACTGTAGCTAACGGCGGGTGTTGGGACGAAACACACTGTAGCTGACGGCGGGTGTTGGGACGACACAAACTCTAGCTAACGGCGGGCGTTGGGACGAAACACACTGTAACTGAGAGCGGAGGACACACAATGAAGCTGACGGCTGTTGTTGGTACGAACACACTGTAGCTGACGGCGGGTGTTGGGGACGACAGACACTGAGCTGACGGCGGGGGTTGGGACGACAGACTGAGCACAGGTGTTTTTTCAGGATGGCCGTCGCATTTCCAATCCTGATCGCCTTGTTGGCATCACCTGGACAGAGTGGAGCTGTAACTACCACTGACAGTTCATCGTTGTCAGCGAAACGAGACGTTTTTGCGCCATCGCAATACCTGTCTCACAAACACAACTACACCACTGCCTTTGTTGCCGGTGAACAAGCATACAGTCGTGTGTCAGCAACACGAAGTGGTGTTGCATTTGTGGCTGCTGTCAACACAAACAAATCTGGCGGCGGTCAAACTGCAAGAGGTACGACCCATGCATTGAATTGGCTCGTTAGAACTGCCACAAATGCTTCAGAAATCACTGAAACTGTTGACACCCTGCTCGGTTCCGCTCACATCGGAAAATATCGCAGTAATAACACTAAAGAAACCGTAATCACATCGTTGACAGCCACAACCACAGCGGCTTCGTACCCAAGATCGCCCATGTCGTCAGCATACAACTGTGAAGCCATGGAGTGTGAACAGGAGGCCGAGTATCTGGTTTTAAACATAACCGCATGTAGTGCGAAAGTCGGGCCTGTGTTCGTCGTGATGGAACCAACCACTGTCACAATCTTAGGGACTGAATTCATTGGAGGACTCGACCACAGCTGTAAATGGTCCATTACGTTTGATAATAATTTTTTCGTTAATGTCACGATAGACCTACAGGAGCAGGACCCTGTTAAGCGCTATCGTACTTACATAATCCACGTTGATGACGAGACCAGATACGTAAAATTAGCCACCAATACTTCAGCGCTGAAACACAGAAGTATGACCTTCACCTCCTCCTCCACTCTCTTCTTCAGCGTCTGGAGTCCTGACCCGTATGGCCTTGCCCCATCCATGACGTTCCATTTTCTTGCGCAAAATGTGAGCAACTTGCCAGTGGTTCGGTTGACGGACACA
Source organism: Alviniconcha strummeri (assembly GCA_963584105.1). Classification (NCBI taxonomy): domain Eukaryota; kingdom Metazoa; phylum Mollusca; class Gastropoda; family Provannidae; genus Alviniconcha; species Alviniconcha strummeri. The sequence goes on along the minus strand of CAUZXP010000297.1, from coordinate 51,560 downwards.
GTCGGCGTGGTGACCATACCTTGGTTCTATCGCTCCAACTCTAACAGTTACAATGCACATTTTCAGCTGAAGGTTTCTGACGATGAGTCCGTGTTGATTAGCTTCGTTCACTTTGCTTTGCGAAGTAAGACTGGCTGGTGCGTTGATTATTTGGAGTTGAACGTTCCAGCATTCACCCACATGTGGAGAAAGTGTGGAAGGCAAAATATACCATCACTGGTGTATCGTTCCTCTATACGCTTCTTCCTCCATGCAGAGAACAGGGATCCAGTGACTGGGTTCAAGATGATGTACGCCATCTTTCCCAGGTCTCAAGAGCCCCAGCAGCTGTCGGACAGTCTGTTCGACTGCTCCGTTCCCCATTTCAACAGCTTCAAGCCGCTGCTCAGCTGCAATATGATAAGAGAGTGTCAAGGGAACGAAGACGAGAAAGACTGCGGTAACTATAGCAACGGTTGTGGAGACGGAGCACTAGACGCAGGAACAAAATGTTACAGGTTTATTAATAGTAACGCATCTACCACGTGGTATGAGGCCAACTCTAAATGCACCGAGAGCAACCACAGCATGGTTACTCTGGCGTCATCGGATGAATTCAATCTATTCATTGAAGTCATGGATCCTGTGACGACTTCACCCACGGTTTTTATCGGGGCACAGCTGCTTCAGCGTCTTACCGTGGATGCGATATATAAATACATGTGGCGGTGGGTCGATGGCAGAACGGCGTTTCTCTACCCCTGTCGCAGACCTCCTGCTTGTGCGTTTTACGATGCAGGCGAGAAAATGATTCGCTCACTCCAATGTACTAAAGCATTCCAAGCAGATATACTCTGCGAGTTCAGCAAACCGAATACACGTTCAGTAAAAAAGACAGAATTTTACTTGTTTACTAGCGTATCAACTGATCTTGATGACACTGTTTGGATTGATCTTGATCAAATAGATTGGGGCAAAGGTATGGTTCAGTGTCCTTCCGGTCACGTGACACGAGACTTCCTGTCTTGTGACACTCAGGGGCAGTGCGGGGCGAAAGAATCCGTGACGTCGTGTCACTCGAAAAACGTCACAATACCCATGTTTGTGTGTGAGCGTAGCCATGAATCTGTGCACTACACTCTGGTGTGTGATCATATTCAACACTGCGCGGACAATACGGACGAGGACTTTTGTCACTATTCTCCTTGTCCGACTTCTTGGGATCGATGCAAAAACGGTCAATGCATTCCCTTCGGCAAATTATGTGACGGTAAATCGGACTGTTACGACAATTCGGATGAAGTCTGTAAACCAATGATTATCGGATGTTTCTCCGATCCGCCACCAGGAATACTCCACCTCACTAACTACGGGGTGCCTTACATAATCGCGAATAACACACATGAATGTTCTTTGACCCACTTTCAGTGCTCACAAGGATTCTGCCTGCCCATCTATCTACGTTGCAATGGTGTGGATGACTGTCCGAACCGTGAGGATGAGGCATCGTGTGAGAGATACTCGTGTTCCGGTTTCTACCGCTGTCGAGGGTCCAAAGTGTGTCTGCATCCTGACCACGTGTGTGACGGCGTGTTCCAGTGTCCTCAGTATGATGACGAGTTAATGTGTGAAAAGCTGACCTGTCCTGACGTGTGCCAATGTCAGGGTCTGGCCTTTGTCTGCACTGCTAACTTCTCAGCCAGTTCCTACCCTGATCTTCGCTATCTGGACGCCAGTGGTTCTGGCATGACACCCAGTGACTTGTCTGACAACCACCTTCTGATACATCTTCGTCTATCGGATTGCCTTCTTGACACACAGCCGAATTTGAAGCTTCCTAATCTGAGGCATTTGAATCTAAGTGGAAATGGAATAAAGCACATCGATATGCAACATTTCCACTCCTTGAATAATCTACGAGTTCTTGCGTTGACCGGTAACCCCTTGCTATCGATAACACACACGGAGTCGCCGGAACCAGGTATGACGGTACTTGAGACGATCAACTTATCGGGTACCTGTCTCAGTGTCTACAACGGCAGTGCACTGGCCGGCTGCCCGAACCTCAAGACACTCAACATGTCGTGGAGCACGCTGACGACAATAAGTGACGAAGGCTTCCGATCCACGCCGCTGTTGGAGAACTTGGACGTGAGAGGTTCGCCGTTGAAAGACTACCCTAGTGATCTGTTGAGAGGTCTAGTCTCTCTGAAAGTGGTGCATGCTCACAGCTACACGTTGTGTTGTGAAGCAATGCTACCTGAAGACTTCGACGTGAACAAATGTTATGCGGAGGAGGACCTGTTGTCGTCGTGTGAAAACCTTCTCAAGTCCAACGTGCACCGTGTGTTCGTGTGGATCGTCGCTGCGCTGTCTCTTGTGGGCAACGTTGGCAGCATTGGGGCCGGACTCTACCTCTTCAACAAAGGCGCAGGTTTGGAAAACTTCAATACGTTTGTCACCAATCTCTCTGTGGCCGACTTAATCATGGGGGTCTACCTGGCCATTGTAGTTGTGACTGATCAGGTCTACAGTGGGGAATATTTCCGGTATGACGATCAGTGGAAGGAAAGTGCGGTCTGTAAGATCGCTGGCTTTCTGTCTCTGATGTCCACCGAAGTGTCGACCTTCATCATCTGCCTCATCACTCTGGATCGCTTCCTCGCCCTGCGCTTTCCCTTTAGCAGACTTCACTTTAGTCGCAGCTCCGCCTTGACAGCATGTGCAATAGTGTGGGTAGTTGGAATTGCCTTGGCTACAGTTCCTCTCTTAACTATGAAATCCCACTGGGAGTACTACAGTCAGACGGGCATCTGCATCCCACTGCCGTTCGCCACCAGTGAGCCTTTCCAAGATTACCACTACATATTCAACGTAATGATCATTCTGAACTTCGTGCTGTTCCTGCTGATCGCTGTGGGCCTGGCGTTCATCTATTGGTCTGTGTGCTCCAAAACCATAACAGGGTCCAGAGACGTCACCATCGCACGCCGCATGACCACCGTTGTTCTTTCCGACTTCCTGTGCTGGTTTCCTATCGGCTTTCTGGGTTTGCTGGCCTCCACGGGAACTCCTATTCCTGGCCAGGTCAACGTCGCTGCGGCCATCTTCTTGGTGCCCTTCAATTCCGCGCTGAACCCCTTCCTCTACACCTACAACGTGCTGATGGAGAAACGCCGGCAAACACAGCAGGCGAACTTGCTGAAGCGTCTGGAAACGCAACTGCGTACAGAACAAAGTAGCACAGCGCTGAAGACACCACTGTCTGTCAGCAGGTCCACGGCTATGGAACTAATCAATGCGTGGCTCAGTGACAAAGTCCTCACCATGGAAGATTGTGTCGTGCTCTGCAACCAGATGTAATGAGTCAGTAAACGATTCATCTCTGTGAGAACCCACTCGGGAAGAGTTGTTATTACGGTCACTAAATTTAATCGCCAAGGAGTAGTTAAATACATCAGCTGACAGCAGAATGCAGACCCATGGTGCCGGATTGACATGCCACAACAACACGTCATGACCATGCCACACCTCTCCTGAAGAAACCACAACGGCTTCCTGTGGCAGAAGGCATTTTCTTGAAACCGGCAAGTCTGTAGGGGTGTCCACAGGGTAACCGACTTGGAAAAATTTCCAGTTCGAATCTCGAAGATGAACCTCCGACGCCATTGCCAGTAGTTGGGCCTTTGTTTATTTCCCTCTTGTTATTTCATCTTTCTCGAGTCTTGTTAGGTGCGTGGCGTTTCGGTCTTTTTCGTTGTGTTTACTCTTGCTTTCACAACAGGCTAGACCTCACCAGGGAGCCTGCCTTTTATTGGGTGTTTTATTTTAGTTTCCCAATTTATCCTTGTTTATTTCATCATTTGTAGCGATGAACAAGGTTTGTTCGTTCTAGTTCAATAGACAGGCGATTTCGTGGCCCCCCTGGGTTAGGGTTTGGGGTTGGGCTAGTTGCCGCTTCTTTTCGTTCATTGTTGTTGTTTTTCTCTTTGCTTGCCCTTTGCTTTCTCGAGTTATATCGTTCATTTACGATGTACAAGTGAGGGTTGGTGGTCTCGATGTTTCACGAGACCGCTCATTCTGTCTTTATTCGTGAGCGTCTTTTGCCCTGCCGTGTTGCTGTCGGCTCATTTGGACTGTATCGTGTACTGACACGGATTACGTGTATCCAGCCTTTGACCCGCTCTTCGCTGACATTTCCTGCCTCCTCTTTCTTTTCAAAAAGTAGGGTTGTTGTTTTTTTGCTTGCTGTTCCTCTTTTTCTTTTCTTTTCCACCAATATGTGTTCTTTCTTTTTTATTGGCCCTTTCATACCCGCTTGACAGCTTGCCTGATTAGGGCAGCCCTTTTGCCTCTGTCTTTTTGTCTGCCTTTGTTCATATCCCGATGCTTTGTGATCGGTAGTTCTGATTAGCGATTTGCTTTATCAGTCTGCAGCCTTTGTTTTACCAGATGGAAGCCGGGTTAGTGAGTTAGTTAAGGTTAGTTAAAGTGTTAGTTAAGGTTAGTTTGGCTTTCCATCTGTTTGTCGTTGGCACATTTATTTTTGCTCTGTGCTCTTATGGCTTTGACTGTAGTCGTCCCCTCGTTTGTTGCAGACAGTAGTCTATAAGACTTGTGATTTGATGGTGTGTTTTTCCACCTTATGCTTGCAGGTAGGCCACCGTTTGGGTTTTTGAGGTGGTTTCAGCTGTTTTGTTTCTTTCATTTGGTGTCAGCTGTTTGCTTGCCTGATTAGGGCAGCCATTTTTCGTTTGCTTGCCCGATTAGGGCAGCCGTTTTTCGTTTGTTTGCCTGATTAGGGCAGCCATTTTTCGTTTGCCACCATCGTTTGTGGTTTGGTCTTTCTTTCTTTGCCCTGGGCATTTGTGGCTTGTTCTTTCTTTCTTTGCCACAGGCATTTGTGTACAGCCTCTTTCTTTCACGGCCTTTTCTGCCGTAGGCATTCGTGTTAGACTTTTTGTCTTTGCGCTTGTTTGAAGGTATCAGTGTACCTCTCAATTTTTAGCATCATGCTCTGCGCTTGCCGCTCGTCAGACGTCATGACCATGCCACACCTCTCCTGAAGAAACCACAACGGCTTCCTGTGGCAGAAGGTATTTTCTTGAAACCGGCAAGTCTTTGATTGCGGCACTTTGATGGCACACTACCTGCTTACCTCTCCTGTCGGCCGTCCTCGTTACACACCCTCCAGATCGCTCCGTTCTTCCTTTCATATGGCGGAGGTGTTTCGTAAAGCAGGCCAGGAAAACACATTTAGAAACGATTGGGTCCAATCAAACTGATAACACTTCTGTGGTTTGAAAACCTCTGAATGCTCTTACAAAAACAGAATTGTCCTTGTACTACGCGGACTATACCAAATACTTACAGCGGAGGCGTTTAGTAATCACTTTTTGTCTCTAACAAAATCCGAAATAAAAGTCTTTTTTTTTAAAATTTATTTTATAGTACTTCATTGTACCTTTCCGGAAATTCGGGTCGTTCGTCAACTCCTATCGGCGTTTGCAGTATTTTCTTTGGTCCAAAAGATGGTGTGGCTGCCAGAAAAGAAATCCTTTGCCGCACCGGGGACTCAAACCCGCGTCAGTATTGCTCCTGGTTTTCAGTCAGACCGCTCTACTCACTGAGCTTTTCCCGCCCCTCAGCTTGAGAGAAGGGCTGATCTGTATCATTGTTCTGATCAACTGAAACCTTTCTGCACGAAAAGCCTGACTCTTATGACACCTTCACTATCCCTGGCCAAGAACACAACAGCCCAACCAAAAAGATATGTTATTTCGCTTCTCATCTCATTTTTCATCGTTTTATACTGTTTAACTATTGTTTAAGTGTCATTTTGTAGCTTGACAAAGGGGATTACCCCAAAAATGTGCAGACTGTGCGTCTGTGTCATAGAAAATAAAGGTTCTTTAGAACCATTTATGTGTTTGGATCTTGTGTTAGAACGCTAGCAGCCATTCTTGTTTCATTTTTTAAAATATTTTTTGCGTATCAGACACAACTGTTTCTCTTCAAACTTAAAAATCGCAAAGTAACTCCTCACCCCAAGTCCGAAGATTTAACTGACACCAATAATTACAGTCCAGTTTCTGTTTTGTTTTCATTCTGCAAACCCTTGTGTTGCAGTGAACAAATGAACGTACGATCAGATGAGATATAAAACGGAAATGTCTGAAACAATTAGCTTTTTGTTTGTTTGTTTGTTTGTTTTTCTTGAGCTTTGTTGTTGTTTTGTTTGTTTTTGTTTTTTGTTGCTGTTTTATTTTTTGCTGTGTTACACCTGGGTATGCCCACAACGTATCAGGTGTAAATCAGTTTTAAAAAGCACAACTCGAAATTAATTGTCCTACTTGGGAAAAACATGGTCCCGTGACGGAATACGAGCGTAGTACCGTTTCTGATAACAGCTGAGTTATAACTATTAGAATAATTATATTCAGCATCAACCAAATTTAGACGTATATCAAACAAACGCCGATTTTTTTAAAGACTGCCCGCGTGGAAAATGATACTTTGCTAAAACATGTGCTTTAATGTAGTGAGTTAATGTCCATGTTTACTTTTTGCAAAATATTTTGCGTTGATTTTTAATTGAATAAAAACCGCACCAAGCCACTTACACTCACTTGTTCAAAATAAGGAAACCGGAAATACGTCACTTGTGCATCAAGCTGAAATAATTGTGGGAGTGCCTTCTGACGGTGGTAATCATGGACCTATATCTTCTTAATTAAAAAGAAGAAATGTAAAAAAAAAAAAAAAAAAAAAAAAAAAAAATATAAAAAATAAATAAAAAATAATTTAAAAAATCGGTATAGCCACTGCTTATGCAGCGGTAGTGCTCGGTAGTGCTTCGTGGCTTATTACCAAAAGCAGACGCGGGCAGAGGATCGAATACAGAACAAAGAATAGCGAAGCCGGTTGCTCCATTCCATCACTCGCATCGGACAGCAGTCAACAATCAAGATCTCTAGACAGTCCACCGAAGACTGCTTCAAATAAGGTAAGTTTTGAGGTGTTGACTGCTAATTAATAATTTTATAGGATAATATCCAACGAGGCGGTCGGAAATTCCTTAGACATTTTGACGCCATTGTAGGTTACAAATAAGAAGAATCATCCAAAGTGGGTCATACGAAGCGAAAAAACACACCAAAATATGCAAAAGAAAGTGAGTGTTAACTGTTATATTTGTGTCCTTCACTGTGCGTATGCTTCTTTAATAATAATAAGTGGTCACATGATACATATTAAACTAAATACAATATTCTGTACACATGTAGAGCACAGTCCTACCAAAACAATTTACCTAAAGTATTATACAAACAAACAAACAAACAAACAAACAAAACAACAACAAAAAAGCACCACACACACACACACACACACACACACACACACACACACACACACACACACACACACACACACACACACACACACACACACACACACACAAAATGACTGTAGCAGAACTGAGTACTCATATTAGCTAGGATGGAAATACTGTGAGAAGAGGAAGGTTTTCAGTTTGGCTTTAAAAGGCGACAGGGTTGAGTAGTGTTTAAGGTCTTGTGGGAGTGAATTCCAAATGTGGGGTCCAAAGCAAGAGAAGTTGCGAAAGCCACGAGTCTTGCGTTTGTATTATTGGATTTCCAGAATGCGGGTGTCAGAAGAAGAGTGTTGTGTACAAGACGGAGCGTAGACATGCAGCAGTTCAGAGGTAAGCAGGACCAGAACCACCTATAGCACCAAAACACATATAAGCGACTTTATACTTAATACATTCTGAAATGGGAAGCCAGTGCAGTTTTTCCAGGAGAGGTGTTGAGTGGTGGTGACGGGGTGCCAAGAGAACAAATCTTGCAGCAAAGTTGTGAATTTTCTGGAGAGGTTGGATGACAGAATTAGGTGTACCCATGAGGAGACAGTTGCAGTAGTCAAGCCGTGAGAGGACATAGGAAGTAACAAGAGTCTTGGTTGCGTATTTAGTGAGAAACCTGCGGATTGAACTAATGCGTTTAAGCTCGAAATAACCAGTATGGCAGATTTTTATGAAACGCTTCTTCATGCACAGCTTTGAGTTAAGAATGAATCCAAGGTTCCTGCCAGAATCAGCGAAGGGGATGCTGTGAGAGCCAAGAGTAACTGAATCAGGGAGGGAAACAGTAGAAGGTTTCAAGGAAGACGAAAAGGGAAAGAGAAGAGCTTCAGTTTTGTCGTCGTTCGGTTTGAGCTGATTTTCCGTCATCCATGTTTTTATGCCGTCTGTGCATGCCTCGAGTTCTTCGGTGAGGTTGGTCACTTCACTGAGAGGAGCGGGTTTCTGGAGCTGTGCGTCATCTGCGAAAAGCTGATGGTTTACAGAGTAGTTAGCTATGACATCGGAGACAGGCGTAGTGTACAGGATGAAGAGAATGGGCCCCAGTACTGAGCCCTGAGGCACACCGTACATGAGCTGTGATGGTGACAAAGACGAGTTATTGACTGAAGTGGACTGATATCTGTCTGAGAGGTATGACTGAAACCATTGGAGTGCAGTAGACTGAATGCTAAAAACAGAGTTCATGCGGGAGAGGAGAATTTGGTGTCAAAAGCGGCAGAAAGATCCAACAAAAGAAGAACAGAAATGTTGTCATTGCCCAGAGTGGAGAGAATATCGTTTACAATACGTAACAAAACGGTCTCAGTGCTGTGTCCTGCTCGATAGGCTACTGAAAGGGATTGCTGAGGTTGTTTTCTTGGAGATGGGAGAGACGTATGTGGATAACGACTTTTTCAAGGCTTTTGACAGAAATGGGAGGTTAGAAATGGGACGGTAGTTTTTCAAAAGATGTTTGTCAAATGATGGCTTTTTCAACAGAGGTTTGACGACGGCTGTCTTCAGATCACGTGGTACAATGCCAGTGGTAAGAGATGTGTTGATGATGTTCGTGATGGTCGGCAAGAGGATGTCAAGGGTTTCATAAAGAAGCGTGGTGGGAATGGGATCAGGTTCACTAGACTTGGCAGATGCACTGTTGATTATTTTTAAGACAAATTCATCAGTGACAGGCTTAAAAGTTAGCAAGGGATTTCCAGCGAAAGAGGTATCAGGGCAGGCAGTTGGGTTTGGAGGAGGAAAATTGTTTCTGATGGTGCGGATTTACTCAGTGAAGTAATCGGAAAAGACATTCGGAAGGTCGTCAGAGTCAAATGTTCAAGGAAGAGGTGAAGATCTGCTTTTGCCGAGGATGGTGTTAAAGTTTTGAAAGAGCTGTTTACAGGTTGTGCTGGAGTGAATCTTAGCAGAGTAGTAGGTTTGTTATTTTCTGTTTAATGGAGTCGTATATCTGTTTGTGGACGGTGAGTTTAGATTTGAGCTATCGTCTCTCCGCCTGCCGACGCTCCTGTTTCAGCTCACAGAACTGCGCCGCAATACTGCCGAACCAAATAAACAAACAACAACATAGTGGTAGTAGTTTAATAGTAGTAGTAGCATTAAAACTCTGTAACTGTTTGTTATTATTGTTAATAAATATGTAGTATGTACACCCGTTATTTGTGTATTAGATCCCCTTCCCGCCTAATACTGACTACCTTTAGCTGCAAATGTATCTGTGGCAGATTGTGTGCTCCTAAATTCAGTAACTGGTAATGTGTTTAATGATATCATTGCTATCTATTTGATGTATATCATGACTTGAAATTGCTGTGATTCCAAAATGCTATGACTGCTTGTTTATTTATTTACCTGACTTTTATTTCATTTTTGAAACTGTGTAACAAATGTGAACATGTAATAGTTGGTGTTGGTTACGACTTCTAGAGACAATCTTCCTCCTGCCTGTTCATTATCAGCCAAAGCGTCATATGCGAAAAATGGGTTTCTATCTTCAAGTTCAAGGTCACAGTAACTGAATTTCTGTTCATACAATCAAATATGACTATTTCTATTATATGTTCTGAACTGCTGATTTTTTTTTGGGGGGCGACCAACTTAGTTTGACAGTGCATGTTCATAAGCTGAAGTGTCTTGTGAAAAGGTTGCTTTGCTGTATTCAAGGTCAAGGTCACAGTGAAGGTTCTGAACTTCAGTGAATGTTTGCCCGGACAATACCTCTGATCGGTCAAACTTAGTATGGTGATGCATCATCATCAACCAGAGTATCATTCAGAAATATTTTGCGATGTTCAAGGTCAAAGCCACAATCGTTTCTACTAGAGCTTCAGAAATACTGAAACTTGATGGTGCATCATCACAAGACAGGGTAAGACACCGTGAAAAGATTATCTAGCTTTTACACAGGGTGTGAGACAGAGAATATGGCTTGGGGGACAGTGGACTAGATTGCTGCCACTCTTGGCTATCCCCATATCTAAAGCAGGGGTCAGTACCGGTTCCAGTCCAGAAAAGGTGGAAAGAAAATTGCTTTTGTAATGAATATACCTGTTTATTAAGTTTTTTGGTCAATGGTTCGAGTGTGTTATTCTTATATCCTTTTGTACTTGTGATGATGTCCACATAACACGTGAGACAGATTACTAATTAAGTGCGATTGGTCATTAACTTTAGAAAACAAGAAACAAATATTCCTCTGACAAGTATATTTATATATACGGTTCAGACCAAATTAGTGCAATGCATCCCCCCCCCCCCACCCACCCCCGCCACAACTCCTCCAAATTACTTTTGGGGGAAAAAAGAAAAAGAAAAAAGAAGAAACAAAATTAAGGAAAAGAAATATGTAATCTATTTTGTGCATGTCTGTACTTCGAAGAAGATATTTTACTGAACCAGAATCGTTAAAGAGGCAGGATTTTTTATTTTATTTTTTATTTTTTTATGCCAGAAGTGACAGATATTCCTTTATTGATGAGGAAATATTGTATAATAAAAAAAAAAGGCAAGAGTCAAACTGGCCACTGTGCCGATTTTATTCAAGCATTTCTGGTGTTGTCTGTCTGTAACACGCGAGACACTGACCTATGACGTAACATAATGCACAATTTAACACGTTCCTGTCACCCTGTCAATTTATGTCTTATATTTATGCACACAAGAGATGTCAAGCTTTCATTTCCAAATAACAGCATTAAAAAGTTCACACTTTGAAGTTTTACCCTCTATGTCACAATTTTGACCAGTTTTCAGGAGAATGAACCATATATATAATATGTAATATAAACTATTAGCATTACTACATTGGTGTTATAACTTATATGAGTTATAAAATTAATGTAGTAGTATAGTACTTAGCAAATTAAACCTCAGAACAATTATGAATTTAAATTACTATAAGATGAGAATTTACATGAGAAAGAAAGGAGAGGAATAGTTCAGTTAACATTATATGAGGCTGATAATAGTGATAGAGTGAGCTGTAGATTAGTAATTTGTTATCATAATAGTAATTCTATCAGTATAGCACTAGTAATAATATGATTAATAGAGACAAACTGATCATCTTATGCAGGCCGAAGCAGACCTCACAGCACACAGATTGCTGCAAGTCATCTGAAACACCAGAATCAACTTGACCAGAGCCTGAAACTATTATGTAAGTGTTGTACTACAACTATACTTTGTTTACCACATTTCTTATTCTGTTGTATAACTTTGTATTTTATTTTTTAAAATGTTTATGGTAATTGGATAGTAACATTAATATTACTAATATATCTATACAAACAAATTCATCTTCTGCCCCAGTCTCGCTACCTCCCCCCCCCCCCCATCCCCACCCTCCCCCAAATAAACAAACAACAACAACAACGTGGTAGTAGTTTAATAATAGCGGTAGCATTAAAACTCTGTAACTGTTTGTTATTATTGTTAATGAATATGTAGTATGTACACCTGTTATTTGTGTATTAGATCCCCTTCCCGCCTAATACT
>CAUZXP010000297.1:27200-34700 GCA_963584105.1 Alviniconcha strummeri | reverse complement strand
GATACTGCAGCTGACGGCAGGTGTTCGGACGACAGACATCATAACTGACGGCGGGTGTTGGGACGACAGACACCGTAACTGACGGCGGGTGTTGGGACGACAAACCGACCACAAGTGGTTTTTCAGCATGGTCCTCGTGATTCAGATTCTAATCGCCTTCTTGGCATCACCTGGACCTGAAATCGTCACAGCTGCTTCAGAAAACACTGACACTGTTGCCACCACGCTCAGTTCCGTTCGCCCCCAAAGAGATACGGCCAGTAACCTTAATGTAACAGTTCCCATAACTCCGTGTCCAAACGTGGCCGTGGAGTCAGTAAACAAATGTGACTCCATGCTGTGTCGAAAAGATGCCGCAAATTTTGTTATCAACACAACTGCATGTCGTTGGGGATACATGCCTACGATCACCACGACAGTACCAGCCACGCTCAAAATCATAGCGAAAAGAACAGGAGCCCATCAACTCTGCAAGTGGTGGATCAATGTTCCACGAAACTATTTCGCTGATGTCACGATTGACCAGTTTGTGTCGCCCGCCAGTAATAAATATCGTATTAAGGAATTTAGGGTTTATGGCACGCCCCAACGCAAAGAGTTATACATCAAACAGAAAGAGCTGAACGAGAGAAAAGTGACTTTCAATTTCAGTACCTCGTTCGTCTTTGTCTTGCGGGGTGAAAGCCAACTGTGCCCTGGAACACTGATCACGATCCATTTTCATGTTCGTCCTGTAACCGTGGCCTTGCCTGTGACACGGCTGACGGATGCAGTCGGCTATGTGACATCGCCCCGCTACGACGGACTGCGCAACGTCTATTTAAAAAACTATCAAGGGTATTTTCACCTGCATGTTTCGGACAACGAGTCCGTGTTGATTAAATTCGTTCACTTTGCTTTGGATCAGGGTAGGCGTGATTACTTGCACTTGTCTGTTCTAACATCCAACCGCAATCTGAAATTCACCGGAACGCAAAGCATAACATCACGGGTGTATCGTTCCTCAATACAACTCTACTTTCATACCGACAGACAGGAAGAGTTGACTGGGTTCAAGATGATGTACGCCATTTTCCCCAGGTCCCAAGAGCCCCAGCCCCAGGAGTTGTCAAACAATATGTACAACTGCTCCGTCCCCCGGTTACACATCTTCAAGCCGCTGCTCGGCTGTAATATGGTAAGAGAATGTCAAGGGAACGAAGACGAGAAAGGCTGCAGTTACGCTAGCACCGACTGTGGAGACGGAGCACTAGACGCGGGAACAAAATGTTACCGGTTTGTTCGACGTGAAGGGACTACATCGTGGACTGAGGCCTCTTCTAAATGCACTGAACGTAACGAGAGGCTGGTCACACTGGCGACACGGGATGAAGTCGCACGATTCAGGCAGATCATGGCAACTGTGAAGGATCCGCGTACTGTTGTCATCGGGGCACAACTGTTGAACAAAATACAGTTCGTGATTCCGGATGTGGTTTACAAACACGCGTGGCAATGGCGCGATGGCAGACAGACGATTTTCTCCAAAAGCTCTTTTCAGTCTCCCCGGTGCGGTTTTTACGATCCTTTCACAAATACAGCAGTTTCGTATGGTCATTATTGGAACACACACGCAGACGTACTCTGTGAATTCAGCAAACCAACTATAAGTTCAGTAAAGAAAACTGAAGTTCACTTGGTTAGCAGCATATCCATTGATATTAATCGCACGGTTTGGAAAGTAAGTATGGTTCAGTGTCCTTCTGGTCACTTGACAATGGACTTCTTGTCATGTGACACTCAGGGGCAGTGCAGGGCGAAAGAATTCATGACGTCATGTCACTCCGGAAAAGACACAATAGACATGTTTGTGTGTGAATATAGCCATGAAACTCTGCACTACACTCTGGTGTGTGATCGTATTCAACACTGCGCAGACAACACGGATGAGGACTTTTGTCAGTTTTCTCCTTGTTCGGATTCTTCGTTTCGATGCCAGACCGGTCAGTGCATTGCTCTTCACCAAGAATGTGACGAAACGTCGGACTGCTATGACGGTTCGGATGAAACGTGTGCAAAAGAAGTCCACCCTCTTCCGCTGACTTCTCAGCAATCAGTACTCGACGTGGATGGCACAGGGCAGCCTATCCTCAGAGAGGTGAAGAATTCAGATGAATGTCCTTTGACCCACTTTCAGTGTTCACAAGGACACTGCCTGCCCATCTATCTACGTTGCAATGGTGTGGATGATTGTCCGAACCGTGAGGATGAGGCATCGTGTGAGAGATACTCGTGTTCCGGTTTCTACCGCTGTCGAGGGTCCAGAGTGTGTCTGCATCCTGACCACGTGTGTGACGGTGTGTTCCAGTGTCCTCAGTTTGATGATGAGTTGCTGTGTAAAAAACCGGCCTGTCCTGATGTGTGTCAATGCCAGGGTCTGGCCTTTGTCTGTACTGTTAAATTCTCAGCCAGGTCCTACCCTGATCTTCGCTATCTGGACGCCAGTGGTTCTGGCATGACACCTAGTGACTTGTCTGACAACCTACTTCTGATACATCTTCGTCTATCGGATTGCCAGATTGACACACAGCCGATTTTGACGCTTCCGAATCTGAGGCATTTGGATCTAAGTGGAAATGGACTAAAGCACATCAGCATGCAACATTTCCACTCCTTGAATAATCTACGAGTTCTTGTGTTGTCCGGTAACCCTTTGCTGTCGATAACAAACACGGAGTCGCCGGAACCAGGCATGATGGTACTTGAGACTATCACCTTATCTGATACCAGTCTCGATGTCTTCAACGCTAGTGCACTGGCCGGCTGCCCGAACCTCAAGACACTCAACGTTTCGTGGAGCAAGCTAACGACAATAACCGACGAAGGCTTCCAATCCACGCCGCTGTTGGAGAACTTGGACATGCGAGGTTCACCGTTGAAGGATTACCCTAGTGATCTGCTGAGAGGTCTAGTCTCTCTGAAGTTGGTCCATGCTGACAACTACATATTGTGTTGCGAAGTCATGCTTCCCGACGACTTCGACTTGAATAACTGCCACACCGAGCAAGACCTGCTGGCGTCGTGTAAAGACCTTCTCAAGTCCAACGTCTACCGCGTGTTTCTGTGGCTCTTTGCTTCACTGTCTATTGTGGGCAACGCGGGCAGCTTTGTGGCCAGACTCTACCTCGTCAAGAAAGGCGCAGGTCTGAGTAGCTTCAGTATCTTTGTTAGCAATCTCTCCATGGCCGATTTCTCCATGGGGGTCTACCTGGCCATTGTAGGGGTGACTGATCAGATCTATCGTGGGGAATACCTCTCGCATTACGACCAGTGGAAGGAAAGCACGGTCTGTAAGATCGCTGGCTTTCTGTCTCTGATGTCTACTGAGGTGTCGGCCTTCATCATCTGCCTCATCACTCTGGATCGCTTCCTCGCTCTGCGCTTTCCCTTTAGCAGACTTCATTTTAGCCGCGGCTCCGCTCTGATGGCTTGCACAATCGTCTGGGTAGTTGGAATTGTCTTGGCAACAGTTCCTCTCTTGCCCGTGACATCACATTGGGAATTCTACAGTCAGACTGGTATCTGTATCCCGCTGCCATTCATCACTCGTAAACGTTTTCATGGTTACGACTACTCCTTCAGCGTGATGATTGTTCTGAACTTTATACTATTCGTGCTGATCGCTCTGGGCCAGGCGATCATCTACTGGTCTGTGCGCTCCAACACGAAATCGTCTTCGAAGAAATCGGGGTCCAGAGACGCCACCATCGCGCGCCGCCTGACCATCATTGTTCTGTCGGACTTCCTGTGTTGGTTCCCTATCGGCTTGCTGGGTGTGCTGGCCTCCACGGGAACTCCCATTCCTAACGAGTTTAACGTCGCTGTGGCCATCTTCGTGTTGCCCTTCAACTCTGCACTGAACCCCTTCCTCTACACCTTCAACGTGCTGATGGAGAAACGCCTGAAGGCACAGGAGATGTACTTACTGAAGCAGCTGGAAACTGAATTGTGTACAGAGCAGAGTGACGCAATGCTGAAGGTTTCACTAACTGTCAACAAATCCACGGCCATCGAACTGATCAAAAAGTGGCACGGTGAGCAAGTACTCACTAAGGAAGACATTCTGTCATGTGGGTCAGTGAAGGCATCACCTCAGTGAGCACTCACTCGGTAAGTGTTGTTACCAAATCGCTAAAAGGAAGATGAAGTGCGTCTTTGGGCAAGAACTGAAGCAAGACTTCCCATTGTGCTTACATCCTTAACTATTTGGTAAGCACCTCTAAACTGGTAAGCTTTTAGCTAACACCACAGGATGACTTTCTACTGTGTTCCCAGACCTAATTGTGGTAATGTAACTGGAAACTGGTAAACAATTTACTAACACCACAGGAAGATTTCTCGTTAGGCTCACAGATTCAAGTGTGTTAGAGCAACTGAAAATTGGTAAACAGTTCAGTTCAAGATGGTATCTATGCTCTTGGAAATTCCCATATGCGCACCACCCGTCTGTCAGGTTTTTCCCTAACGTTCCCGTTGGAACAGTTCAACTGTTGATTGGATTGACGGTTATCCTTTCTCTTCCTTTCAAGGAAGATTGTCGAGCGCTTCCTCTTTCCGCTGGTAAGTACTTAACTAACACCGCATTAAGACTTTCCATTGTGCTCATACCGTAACTGTGGGTGTAACGACTGGTCAACGGTTGGCTGACATTACACGAAGCCCTTCCTCTGTGTTCACAGACTTGTGCTAAAGCAACTGGAGAAGTGGTAACTAGTTAGCTAGCACTAAACTCATCCAGGGAAATATTCCATAGTGCTTGTAAGGAAATGCTCTGCTCGAAGAGGACAGTGAGAAAGATTGTGTTCGCTCACCTCACATACTTTCAACAAAATCAAACCAGTTATGAGTTACAGCCCTCCATTCATAAAAATAAAATAAAAAGTCGCTCACCAAAAGGTTTGAAGGTCCAGTCACTCGCATGCTCACAAATTAAGGGAAGCAGGTTGGAAGCATGGATGAAGAGCCACAAGTCAGAGGATGCTACAAGATAACTTTTATTTGTACACCAACCAACCAGGAAACAGTGCAGGCTCTCCGCTGAGATGAACACATGAACACCGGCCGCAACAGTAAACAAACAACCTGCCTCTGCAGGAACACTGGGGGGAAAAGGACGCTGCCGGCCCAGCACACAACTTTTAACACCTTAGATAACTGGGCCATAAACCCCCAACCCAATCAAAAAGGAAAAGGACCGGAAAGAAAAGGTTATAGGGTCATGGACCGGAACATGTATACAATACACTAGGTTACATAAGGTTTCTTTAGACTGGACAATGTACAAGGAAATGGATTTCACTCGCAGGTGTATTTTCACAGAAAGGACAATTTACCTCTTCTGGTAATTTGGAATACCGATATGTATGTATGTTTAGAAAGAAGGAGAGAGCGGGACAGAGAGGGACAGACGGGGAAGAGAGAGAGAGAGAGAGAGAGAGAGAGAGAGAGAGAGAGAGAGAGAGAGAGAGAGAGAGAGAGAGAATTACAAAATCATATTAACGAATAAATGAAAGCGACAGAATAATGACTATCTCACTATCTACGTATAAAACAAGACTGGAATCTAACCGATGGTGCATCATACACAACTAACCAAAATCAAAGCACATCACACACGCACACAAGCATTATAATATACAACAACAACAACAACAACAACAACAACAAAAAAAAAAACCACGAGGAAAAAGAGTAAATATTTCATGAAAATGCAAACTAGCAGGCAAGACCTAGGTTTGGACGTAAATAATAGACGATCTTCCGAAATCCAGGGGAATGCACTCGGTAAATGCATACAGGCATGGCCTGTATAATTATATCAGTCCATGCCTGTGGGTGTAGCGCAGAGTAGGCACGCGTTTGTTGGGGTACCGTGAGCACGTCGGGAAGATGACGGATACCCGTAAACAAAAGGCAGAAAAGGCATCAGAAATGCCGATCAAGCGCTCACTGTTCGTGGGAAAAATGCAGATCGGATAGTAGGTTCCCCCAGCTGGTGGTCTAGTATAAATTATAATAGATCCATGCCTGAAGATCTAAAACTCGCAGATCGGCTCTTCTCAGCTGCCGCGTCCATTGAGGGGATTTCACTCTCCCGGAGTAAGAAAACACTGTTAAATTATCTTTGCCTGTTATTTCCAGAAATCGTCTATTACGCAACACTGCACTGGCACGCCTTATACATTTTTGGCTGACAGCTCTGAATCCATCTGCAATGTCTGGCGTGGTATTCCTAGATGTAATGAAGGCTCATTAACACGATATCCTACTGAAGAAGCTCGTCATTTACCTTAAAAACTCATGATCTCCGCCATTTTTAAATCGTTTCTTAATAACAGAATGAAACGTGTTTTATTCCATGGCTCTTGCTCCTCCGCACGCACATAGCATCGCTTTCCGGCACCTTCCTCCAGACTCTTGGTTACGCCACTGAAGGGCACTCTTTATTTCCGCGCAGCTATCCATCGACGCGGTCATGCAGCGCCCTCCGAAAGGTTCGGGTACTGATATGACTGTGGAAGCAACCTAGCGCCCAAGCACGCACGTAAACATGAGACGCATCCACCCCGGGTAAAAAAAAAGAAGAAAAAAAAGGTCCGTCTCGATTCAAACGATATTGGTTTTATTTGAGCTGGCGTAAGCAACAAACGTCTGACATAATTTGAGTTGTTTGTAACAAACTTACTACTGTTTCAGCACCAACAAAAAACTTCTCATTAGCTGACAGTTTTCTGGGACCTATGGCGTAACTAAATACGGCAGTGGTTGAAGTGGTTGATGTCGTAAACCACTGCTTGGAGTCTGACTCCTCCGAAGACTCAGTAATGTTTGGTATACCACAAAGCTCTGTCTTAGGAGCTATTCTTTTTAGCCTATTTATTAATGACCTTTCTCTACACGTGAAAAAATGTATCTGGTGATTGTGACATGTCGGTAGATGGCACAACACTGCACACATCTGTAAAATACATTTTACAAATCAGAGGCAATATGCAACACAGCTTAGATCAGGTATCCAAGTGGTGTACAGGATAAAGGCAACGTTTTTAATTCGTTGTGGAAAGAACATAATTGCGATAATCATAATTATGGTCGTCAGTCCGATCAAAACCAAGTCCATGACAATCGCTACCACTAGTACCAGATAGAAATACCAGCTGTCACCCTTACCGCGTAATTGTGTGTGAGTGTGTGTGTGTGTGTGTGTGTGTGTGTGTGTGTGTGTGTGTGTGTGTGTGTGTGTGTGTGTGTGTGTGAGCGAATATATGTGTCTGCGCACATGTGTATGTATATCTGCGTGTGTGTGTGTGTGTGTGTGTGTGAGAGAGAGAGAGAGAGAGAGAGAGAGAGAGAGAGAGAGAGAGAGAGAGAGAGAGAATGTGTGTGCCTCATGCGTGCGTGTATGTGTGTGTGTGTGTGCGCGCGCGCGCGTACGTGTGTGTGTGCGTGCGTGCGTGCGTG